>JAQFVV010001069.1:0-118428 GCA_028023455.1 Epiperipatus broadwayi | reverse complement strand
AAATTTTTAATTTTAATTTGTTTCTTTATTGCATTGCCTTAATTAATTAATCAATCCTTTCTTATAAAATCTTTAATTTTTTGTACAATGCTTAACATTCATCAACATCGACAGTTTCGATTGCCCCTGCAATCTTCTTCAGAACTATAAATATATACACATATATATAAATATAAATTACACAACTATATATAAATTATATACAAATTATATAAATCCTATAAAATCCATATATATATATATATTCATAAAAATATACAAAAATATTTGTCACCTGTATATCCCCTCAAATACATGAACATTAATAAAACAATTGAAATCTTTTAACACCTTAATTTTAATCTTTTTTTATTATATATATTTAATATACTTTCATGCTATTATTTTATATTTTTCAAATATATTTATTTCAATTATTTTTATATTAACTTATCTTTATAACTTTATCTTCTATTTCCATAATTTATATTTAATTATTACTTTTATATGTTAACATTATCATATTTATTTATATACCTATTCTTACTTACTCCATTTTTTTTTTTTATCTTATATCCTCTTAAATTTTTTATTTTTACTTTGTATATCCCTATATATATCTCATATTTCTAAAACTTAACCTTTAAACTTTTTATCATATTTTATAATTTAAAATCTATTACATAAACTATTCTGAAATTATTATAAACAGAAAAACATGTTTAATTCCTATTTATTTTATTTTTTATATTAATAATCTTAATTAATTCTAACATTTAATTTTTAATTTTACCTTTTAAACTTCTTTATCTTTTACGTTTCTGCTCTATTTCAGTTAAACCGTTTTTTATTTTTTTATATATTTTTCATACATTAGCTCCCTCTATTGCATTTTTTACCTATTAATTTTTTATCTTTATTTTAATTTTATTCTTTTATTTTTATTATATTAACTTTTATATTAAAATTCTCCTCAATCCGAAATCATTGTTCATTTTTGGTTTTATACTATTTATATAAATAGCTTCTTTAATCTTTCTTTCCCTCCTACTTTCTGTAAAATGTAACATTCTAATACATTCTTTATTAAACTCATGTCCTGTCTCCAATCTGTGCATATATATTGGTGAATTTTTATCATATTTATGCTGTATCAATCTCCTATAAATTGAGTTCTTAGTTTCTCCAACATAATTCATTACCTCTTTATTTTTAATTTTACAATCTCTACAATTAATTTCATAAACTCCATTAACTTTATTATATTCTGTTTTATTTAAACACTCATATTTATTCTCTAATATTTCTATTATATTTTTTCTTTTTTTATTAACTATTTTTAGTTTTAATACTTCATTAAACTTTTTATTAATTTTGTTTATAATTCTATTTAAATTCTTAACTATATAATTATTTCCTGTTTTTAAACCTATATAAGCTGTTTCTTTTTTAGTTATCTCTTTATCTCTATCTCTTTCTTTATATTTATCCTTCATCTTTTTTTCTATCTTTTTAATATTATTATCCACAAACTTTTCTGGATATTCATAATTCCTTAATTCTTCTTTAATTAACTTTTTTTGTTTATTATATTCATCTTCATCTGAACAATAATTTATTGCTCTATAAATTCTAGAATATATTGTACTTCTTTTATATTTTATATCTATATTTGAAAACCAATTAGCAATATTATATTTATTATTCTTCTTATATATTGATGTCTCTACCTTACAATTTCCTTCCTTATAATATTTCTTTAATTCTATATCTAAATATACTATTCTATTATTTTCTTCCTTTTCCACAGTAAATTTAATTCCTTCATCTATTTTATTGACTTCTTCAATAAATAAATCTATTTGCCTCTGTGACTTGTTAAATATTAATAAGTAATCATCAACGTATCTTCTAATAAATATTGGTGCATTACCACTTCTCAACATTATCTTTTCTAATTCTTCCATATAAATTGTACTTAAAACCCCACTTAAGGCTCCCCCTATTAACAAACCTTTCTTCTGCTTATAAAATTCTTTTTTATAATTAAATGTTATTTCCTTACAACATATTTCTATAATTTGTTTTAATTTTTCTATTGGTATTTCCACACTCTTATTATTATCTCTTTCATATCTATCAGTTAATATTTTTATTGCTTTTTTTACGTTAATGTTCGTATACATAGATATTACATCCATCTTAACAAAAGTTAACCTATACCTATTATATTTATCTACAACCTTTTTTATATCACCTATTAAAATCTTATTATTTTTTTTTTATAAATGAACTGCTCTCTTTATTTATATACTTTTTCAATACTTTATTTGCCATCCATTTAGAAACCTTATTAAAATATGATCCTTTACCATTTATAACTGGTCTCAATGGTATTCCTTCTTTTAATATTTTGGGTGCCCCATAAATTTTAGCCACATTACAATCTTTTACTCCTAAAAAATCACATGTATTATAATCTATTATTTTTTCTTTATATAATTGTCTTATCAACCCATAAACTTTTTCATTTAATAATTTAGTATCATCTTTAATTATTTTTTCAAATATGTTATCTTTTAACATAATATCCATCTTCTCTATATAATTTTTTCTATCCATCATTACTAATTTATTCCCTTTATCCGATTTTATAAATATAATTTTTTCTTTATATTTATTTTTTATCTCTTTTACTTCTCTCACTTTTATTATATTTTTCTTATCTAGTTTATTATTTCTTTTATTATTATTATTTCTTATTTTATAAATCATATTATTTACTTCATTATTAAATTCTTCCATCCATATTTTATCTTTATTTTTAACAATTTTATTAATTTCCACATTTTGATAATAATATATATTATACTTTTCCTCTAAAAATTTTTGTGCTATTTTTTCTTTAATTGCTTTCAATTCTATAATGTCATTATTTTTATTATACCCATATGGTACATATTTAATTCCTTTGTTTATTATATTTTTTTCTTCATCTGTTAACTCTATAGACGTCATATTAAAAATTGCATTTTCATTTTTATTCACTCTTTCCTTATATCTTCCACTCTCTTTTTCATTCTTTAAACTTAAAATTTTTTTATCATGTCTTAATTTTGTATTAATATTAATAATATTCTTCTTTCTATCACATAATCTTCTGAATTTTTCTTCTTCTTCTCTAGTTACTTTTTTTGTTAATTCCTTTTCCATTTTCTTTATATCTTCATATAACCTTCTTTTATTCCCATAGCAGTTATCAATATATATGTTTAATAACTGCTTTTCAATGATTTCTACAGATTTTTTCTTCTTTAATAACAATTTTCTATGATTATTAATTCTGATAAACCTAGGAATTATGTCCATCATTTTACATTTTTTTAAAAAACTTATATCATTATTAACATTATTCAATTTTAACACCAATTTCCAGAGCTTCTATTCAAATAGTTCTTTACTTGTTCATCTTCTTTATCCCTTATATAATCCAACAAATTTTTAATATTCTTTATATTTTCCATGTATCCCATGACATATACAATGCTCACATATATATGTATATTATTCTTTCTATATCTAAAAGTAGTAACTTCTTATCTTCTTCAATGAATTATTTAATTTTATTATTTTTTTTTTTTGAAAAAGTTTATGGGTTGATAAGACAATTATATAAAGAAAAAATAATAGATTATAATACATGTGATTTTTTAGGAGTAAAAGATTGTAATGTGGCTAAAATTTATGGGGCACCCAAAATATTAAAAGAAGGAATACCATTGAGACCAGTTATAAATGGTAAAGGATCATATTTTAATAAGGTTTCTAAATGGATGGCAAATAAAGTATTGAAAAAGTATATAAATAAAGAGAGCAGTTCATTTATAAAAAAAAAATAATAAGATTTTAATAGGTGATATAAAAAAGGTTGTAGATAAATATAATAGGTATAGGTTAACTTTTGTTAAGATGGATGTAATATCTATGTATACGAACATTAACGTAAAAAAAGCAATAAAAATATTAACTGATAGATATGAAAGAGATAATAATAAGAGTGTGGAAATACCAATAGAAAAATTAAAACAAATTATAGAAATATGTTGTAAAGAAATAACATTTAATTATAAAAAAGAATTTTATAAGCAGAAGAAAGGTTTGTTAATAGGGGAGCCTTAAGTGGGGTTTTAAGTACAATTTATATGGAAGAATTAGAAAAGATAATGTTGAGAAGTGGTAATGCACCAATATTTATTAGAAGATACGTTGATGATTACTTATTAATATTTAACAAGTCACAGAGGCAAATAGATTTATTTATTGAAGAAGTCAATAAAATAGATGAAGGAATTAAATTTACTGTGGAAAAGGAAGAAAATAATAGAATAGTATATTTAGATATAGAATTAAAGAAATATTATAAGGAAGGAAATTGTAAGGTAGAGACATCAATATATAAGAAGAAGAATAAATATAATATTGCTAATTGGTTTTCAAATATAGATATAAAATATAAAAGAAGTACAATATATTCTAGAATTTATAGAGCAATAAATTATTGTTCAGATGAAGATGAATATAATAAACAAAAAAAGTTAATTAAAGAAGAATTAAGGAATTATGAATATCCAGAAAAGTTTGTGGATAATAATATTAAAAAGATAGAAAAAAGATGAAGGATAAATATAAAGAAAGAGATAGAGATAAAGAGATAACTAAAAAAGAAACAGCTTATATAGGTTTAAAAACAGGAAATAATTATATAGTTAAGAATTTAAATAGAATTATAAACAAAATTAATAAAAAGTTTAATGAAGTATTAAAACTAAAAATAGTTAATAAAAAAAGAAAAAATATAATAGAAATATTAGAGAATAAATATGAGTGTTTAAATAAAACAGAATATAATAAAGTTAATGGAGTTTATGAAATTAATTGTAGAGATTGTAAAATTAAAAATAAAGAGGTAATGAATTATGTTGGAGAAACTAAGAACTCAATTTATAGGAGATTGATACAGCATAAATATGATAAAAATTCACCAATATATATGCACAGATTGGAGACAGGACATGAGTTTAATAAAGAATGTATTAGAATGTTACATTTTACAGAAAGTAGGAGGGAAAGAAAGATTAAAGAAGCTATTTATATAAATAGTATAAAACCAAAAATGAACAATGATTTCGGATTGAGGAGAATTTTAATATAAAAGTTAATATAATAAAAATAAAAGAATAAAATTAAAATAAAGATAAAAAATTAATAGGTAAAAAATGCAATAGAGGGAGCTAATGTATGAAAAATATATAAAAAAATAAAAAACGGTTTAACTGAAATAGAGCAGAAACGTAAAAGATAAAGAAGTTTAAAAGGTAAAATTAAAAATTAAATGTTAGAATTAATTAAGATTATTAATATAAAAAATAAAATAAATAGGAATTAAACATGTTTTTCTGTTTATAATAATTTCAGAATAGTTTATGTAATAGATTTTAAATTATAAAATATGATAAAAAGTTTAAAGGTTAAGTTTTAGAAATATGAGATATATATAGGGATATACAAAGTAAAAATAAAAAATTTAAAAGGATATAAGATAAAAAAATGGAGTAAGTAAGAATAGGTATATAAATAAATATGATAATGTTAACATATAAAAGTAATAATTAAATATAAATTATGGAAATAGAAGATAAAGTTATAAAGATAAGTTAATATAAAAATAATTGAAATAAATATATTTGAAAAATATAAAATAATAGCATGAAAGTATATTAAATATATATAATAAAAAAAGATTAAAATTAAGGTGTTAAAAGATTTCAATTGTTTTATTAATGTTCATGTATTTGAGGGGATATACAGGTGACAAATATTTTTGTATATTTTTATGAATATATATATATATATGGATTTTATAGGATTTATATAATTTGTATATAATTTATATATAGTTGTGTAATTTATATTTATATATATGTGTATATATTTATAGTTCTGAAGAAGATTGCAGGGGCAATCGAAACTGTCGATGTTGATGAATGTTAAGCATTGTACAAAAAATTAAAGATTTTATAAGAAAGGATTGATTAATTATTAAATTTTACGGTATCACCCTCTATAGAAATAGTAATGGTAATCGATTACAATTATTTTGGCTTACTAAAAGGGCATCTCCTAACTAACATACCCATAAATTGAAACCCCTTTTCTTATTTAATGATTATCCAAATATTTCAGGGTAAATTAAAAATAATTTCACATATTAGCAGTTTATATCTTTAATATGTGACTCTAACTACCAAATGATAGGCAGTATAATTTTATAAAAAAAATAAATATAAATATCATGAAATTCAATTTTTATTTACTTTAAATAACACAATATTAAAAATATAATAAACGAATTATTAGTTAAAAATATCTCCAGTTTTTTGGCACATAACATTTTTAAAATAAATTAAATACTTTTATATATGGGGGCAGGATTCTTATATACTATATAGGTTTGCTATATTTAATCTCTTATAAATGACAAGTAATGTTGTATTTCATTAAACATGCACTTGTTTAGTATCCGACAAGAAATTTTAAATAAATCAAGATAATGTTTTCTTGGGTTTGCGATTTAATTAGATTCCATTTCACCAAATATAATTCATTCTAGAAACTTAAAATATTTCTATAAATATCATCTTTTAAATAAATTACAATGTCAATAATTCTATATGCTATGCGATATTATTAAGTGGCATAACTATATAAATTTATATATAAATATTGTTAAAAGGAGATTGCCTTGGCAACAAATTGAGATTGTTAAGTATCTAAATTGAGATTGTCTAAGTGTTGACTGATTTGTAATGGTATATATTGTACCTATATTGATATAGGCACATATAATTTTATCTAAAATTATATTATTAAAATAATCTTTCGTTAAAGAGAAACATAAAATTAAATGTTGAGTTTATTGCAGCTTGTTTTCGAAAAAGGAATCAAATAGTTTTCTATCATTAATTTCTGAAATAAGAGCTACAATCAATTAATCAGAAGGGGAGAGGGGTGTTTCGTTAGAGAAATTAAACTAAGGGTTATAAAAAATATAATTTAAAAAGTTAAAACATACAAATCTCTTTTCATTGAAGTTTAATTAAAGAAAAAATAATGTTAAAACTAATATATGTGTGTATATATGTGTGATTGTCAACAATAGAATAAATGTTATTATAAATAAATGAAAGTTAAAGAAGATTATTATTAAAAA
This sequence comes from Epiperipatus broadwayi, assembly GCA_028023455.1. NCBI lineage: Eukaryota > Metazoa > Onychophora > Udeonychophora > Euonychophora > Peripatidae > Epiperipatus > Epiperipatus broadwayi. The sequence goes on along the minus strand of JAQFVV010001069.1, from coordinate 111,179 downwards.
ACGCGGCAATGGTTATTAATTAAAATATAAAACATCTCTGCATGGCTATTACTAATTAAGCAATCTTCCAAAACACGTTTATCAAAGGATTAATTGATAAAGAATTTAGACAACAGATATTTGCCGGAAGATATTGAAAAGAAAACACTTCATTGGTATAAATACTGAATATTTTATCGGACAATCAGTTGAGACAATCAGTTCACAAAGTAATTGAGTAGTGCAGATCAGAAATTAATTGAGCAGTTAACAAACAAAATGCAGTGTTGAGAAGATCTTGGGAACACACGTTTATCTCCAGCCCAGATGTCTGAGAAAACAGCAGATCTGCCCGTGAAAAAATGTCAGCTTAACATCTTAGAAAATCTCCGTCAGTATCTATTTGTCTCCGATAGTAATAATCATGAAAATCAGGAAACTCAGCAAGGAAACGTCCCAGCCAGCTGGTAAGCATTCATAATGGAAATATCCTCACCGAAAGCAGCCACCAAAGAGAACAAAATTCTATGTCTACAGTCAAAAGCCTAGGTAAAACATTTGCTTATTTTGCTTATACTGGAATAGCCATTGCATTGCCTTAATTCGTACAAATCTCACAAGAGTCTAATTATATGAACTTTATATCATACATAAATGAACTATTGATATGTGTGATATGTGCATGAGTTAATATGTGTGTGATCCTTATATCAATATTATTAGTCAAAGTAGATAAATTCACAGTGTTCTGTTATGAAAATATTCGAGAATATTTAAACTATTTAGAAATGTTAATTTAAAATATGCGTGTGTTTAATAGAATTATAAAATGTTTAAATTTAGTAAATAAATGTTAGTTAATAAATTATCTTTAAAATTAAACTTTATTTGTCGGTCAATTCTTTTTATCAATTCTTTTACAATTCTTTTTATAAATTCCTTTTACAATTCTTTATCAAGTCTTTTAACCACTAATTATGTATAATCTATTAGTGATTACAAACAGCTGAGCTAGTCATGGATTTAGGCGTTGAGTTAGTGGCCATTGCTCAAAGTGCGTTATTTATTCATCCTTGAATAGATAGCTGGCGCCCGTGTTTATACACAAACAAAAAAAGGTGCTTTGAACTTGGTGTTGAACTCAACAGCCGAGAAGAAGTTATGTCCTGGAAATGTAATGCTAGTTATATATTTTATAGCTATCATATGGGCATACATACTCTCCAAGTATGTTCTTCTCTGTCTAAGAAGCCGGTGTTACGAATACACTTATTCAAATACGGTTCAATATATATATACCTTTTTCATCTATTATAAAATAACAGGCATGTTTCATCATTTTAAAATATATGACACCAAAGTAAACACTATTTCTAAATAAATAAAAAAAATCTTCAAAATATAGAGAAAAGAAGCTGTCATGTTTTTTTACTGGTTGATCTCATCCCTAAACTTTATTTCACCGTTGATCTATTAAAAAAAACTAAGTTATCATAAAAAATGAACTCTATATAGCCTTTGTTAAATTTAAATTTATTTATCCAAGGGTAATTCTTTAAAACAAAGTAAATGTGATATACAGAATATAATTGTTTATTATATTTCACAATTGCATGTTCTGGAGAAAATGCTGAAATAAACTTTCTAAATAAAGTAATCATAAAATAAATTATATAAATTTTAGCATATATTGTTATTTTCCCTTTTTTGAAAAAATACAATAATGTTAAAATTCTATTTTAACAACCTTCATAGGAGCCCTGCAGCAATTCTTAAATCAAATGGTTAAGGATGGAAATTATAAAAAATGTTCCATTACATATTAGATACAATTTTAAAGTTAATTGGGTCTATTGTTCATATGAATTGTTTACTATTAGATAAAGTAATCTAATAAAATCAAAATGTCAATAAATTCTATAGCAGCTGTTTTTCATGTATTTTTTCTTAGATTAATTAATTAGATTAATTTCAAATATAATATTTGAAGAGATTTTTTATGTCAGATGGAAAATGGTGAGAAGTTAAAGGTTAGTGAAACTTTAAACAAATTTAGCTCTTAACCTTCCACGTTTATTTATTGCTTACACATATGAAAAGATTTATCTGTAAAATATCATTAGACGTAAGCTGTGGGAGTAGAAAATGGTAATGATCATTTTTAAATATTTTATGTATATTTAAAATCTTTCATGGATGTAGAATATTGCTATGGCATTATTCAAAGTTTTAGTTTCATTTTCATGTTTCCTGTTCATGTAGTTCATCGTTTAATCCATGTATAAAACACATACCTGAATTTTAGAATGTTGACTTTCAAATGCACATTGAAAATAGACATAAGATATTAAATTTTAATAAAATAAAATTAATTATGTTAAAATTGATAAAGCATTTCTCGTTATTTAAAATATTAATGCACACACATATTTCTTTTATTATAAAAGTAAATGACTATTAATATTAAGTATTACTAAAATCTATATTATAATCACTTCTTGTAATGTTCTAACTGTCCATATAAAATATTTTAAAATATTTATATAAAAGTAAAGTATTACTTTTAATAAAACTACTATAAATATTTAAAATGAATAAAATTGCTACAATAGATTCCTAGACATAAATATGTCTATGTTAAGATAAAAGGCTTTTATCAGTTTTATATAAAATTTTTACCAAGATAATTACTACTCGTCTACAGAGAACATTGGATTTCCACCAACCAAGAGAACAAGCCGGATTTAAAAGTGGTTTTAGTACAATAGATCATATCCAGGTATTGAGAGAAGTTATAGAAAAGACAAATGAATATGAGTTGCCATTATGCTTAGGATTTGTAGATTATGAAAAGGCATTTGATTCTATAAACATTTCTTCAGTGATTAAAGCATTTGATCATCAAGGTATAGATCCAGGATATTGTCATATTTTAAAGAATATTTATAAAAATGCAACAGCAACAATTAGATTACATAATGACACTGGGAAAGTCAACATTGAGAAAGGTGTAAGACAAGGTGACTCCATATCTCCAAAACTTTTTACAGCAGTGCTGCATGAAGTATTTTGTGGATTAAAATGGGAAACTAAAGGAGTGAAAGTAAATGGTGATTATTTAAGTCATTTAGATTTCTCAGATGATGTAGTTGTTTTTGCAAATAATGCTTCAGATCTGCAGGAAATGTTGCAGGAATTATCAGATGAAAGTAGGAAAGTAGGACTAAAGATAAATGTTAAAAAGACTAAAGTAATGTTTAATCGATTTGCTCAAAATATGAAAATAAAGATTGATTATGATGAATTAGAAGAAGTTAACAGTTACAAATACCTTGGTCAGATTATTAATACATATGGAAACATAATGGAGGAAATTAATCATAGAATTAAACTTGGTTGGAGTGCTTTTGGTGGAAATAACTTGATACTAAAAGGAAATATGTCTGTGTTTGAAAAGGAAGGTTTTTAACAAATGTGTTTTACCAGTTCTTACTTATGAATCTGAGACTTGGACACTTAATAGAAGAGCAATTCAGAGACTTCAGACCACTCAAAGAAGTATTGAGAGATGTATGTTGGGAGTAATAAGAAGAGATCATAAACGCAATGTATGGGTAAGAGAACAAACAGGTGTTACTGACCTCATTGAAAAAATTAAAAGATTGAAGTGGAATTGGGCTGGACATATTGTTAGAAGAGATGATAATAGATGGCCAATTGAAATTTTAAACTGGATTCCAAGAGATTGTAAAAGACCCAGAAAGAGACCACATGTGAGATGGATGGATGAAATAAGAAAGTGTGCAGGGATGATGTGGAGAAGAAAAGCTAAAGATCGGAGAAGATGGATTAAACTTGGAGAGACCTTCATCCTGCAGTGGATTGATAATGGTTGATAATGATGATGATGATGATGTTAAGATATGGATTTTGCTTATAAATTAGCCTTACATCCTACTAATATTTTTTTTTTCAAATCACATAGCTTCATAAAGCTTATAACATATATAACCATCATATTACTCTCTCCAAAATAAAAAAAACAAACAAAATATTTGATGTAACATGGGATCAAATTTTATCCATAGAAAGCATTATTATTTTGCACAATTAAAGTTATCTAATTTTATAAACAAGTAAGTTAATTTTGTTAACACATAATGCTAAATATATTTATAGTATTTATTACTGACTACTTAAGTAAATTAAATATATATATACATTTTATTCTAACAAGTTTGTAACAAATTGAACACTTTCTGCTTTATGTATTAATTATTCTAGACATGTTATCTTTCTACCTTAATGCTAGCATGCCGTAATCTATGCATCAATACAAATCATAATAACAAGTATAGAATTTTTTTTATAACTTATAATAAAATAGAAACTATATGCAAGGGAGGGCCCCAAAATAACAGGAATATTGCAATAAAAATATGTATTTATTTTTAGTTGTTACAAATTGAATGTGAGAGTATAGTCTATTTATTACAGTGTATCGGTCTAAGTACACGTTTTTCATTTTTCGAATTAGTTTGAAAACTCTTTCAAAGTGATGCCTTTTAATGCCGCTATCATTTTATTCTTTACCATTTTTAATTCTGCAAAAAAAGACATTTTTTTCATTCAAGAGAATAAAAGGAAGACCCATGAATCAAGATAGAGCAAATATGGCTGATTGTTATGCTGGGTCATGTCGAATTTAATTAAAACTTGTTTTGCACACAGCATTTGGGTGCTAACATACTGTTGTGGTAAAATTTACACTCCTCACTTTGTTACAACAAGATGATATTTATATTTCATCACATTAAGCAAAATTTTCAGAACTTGTATATTTTAAACATTTGATCATTAAAATTCTGAATGAACAATGTCGTTTGCATTTTTTTAAAAAAAATAGCATCGTCTATAATTGGACTTCACTTGCCATATTTTTTGGGTAAGATGTGAATTTGACATTTTTATTAAACTAATCACTATCATTTACTTTCCAGAATTGCTTGTAAGATGATTTAAGCATTCCAACTATTTTCCAAAATAAATAATTTCACATTATTCCAATTTACAGCCATTACAAAAACCACCAAATATGTGAAATGTACTTTACAAAAAAATTTCCTACGTGACATCATGATTTAATACAGTGACATCATTTGGCGTGTTGATGCAGAAAACCATTTCAAGCGGTAACTAGTAGCAGAAGCATGGAGAACAACAGGCATGTTTTGCAGAGAACAATTCCAATTAGTTTTTGGGTCTCCCCTATTACACAAAATTATTCTTAATATAAATAATATGATTTCGTATTCTATTTATAGATTCTTTTGCCAATTGATTATTTGAAATATAATACATTGCTTAATTCATGATAATATATAGGTCTTGAACGTTTAGCATTATATGATCCTTTTATGCCAGCGAACATTTTAATTATACAGACAAAGTTTTCAGATATACTAAAGATCAATAAAATGAAAATGTTATAAGAATTATAATCATTTGCAGTTTTAAATTTCTTCCTAACTGGTATAGAATAAATCTATAAAATTGTTGCATAAAATTTGATTAATACAATTAGCTTCTTTAGTAAAAAAAAGTCATAGATAACATGACCCCATTCTCTTAAGCTTTAAGATATAAACAATGAGCATTGCCGATTGCTCAACAAGCTTTGTGATAAATGCTTAGCCAGAGAAAGCATTTAAAATATCTCTGTCAAGAACCCTCCCCCAAACCTCTAACCATGGTTTTGTGCTTTGACACTCCTCAGAGAGAAACTAGAGTAGCTTCATATACTAGACCTAGAATCTTTATACCAAACAAAAAATATTAATCTCAAAAATGATCTTAATGAATAAGCCTACTATCAATAAAATGATTATTATACTTCACTTATTCTCATCATAATATTTAAATTTCAGCTTAACTGATCTTCTAATAAGAAAAATCATGATGCCATTTCACTGTTCATTAAAAGTTTTAATATTGCGTTCAATTTCAAGTGGCTAAAATGTAACTTTCCTATATCAAATAAAATTACGATTATCTGCTATAAATTATGTACTTTTATACCCACAGCGATTTATACAGTTTACAATAGCCTTGTAGTAAGCTATATTTTCCAAATTACTAAAACTTTTCAGATATTTTCCAACAATAATATATTTTAATATAATGATGTCTTACTTTTATAGCTAATTCAAAATTTTTCAAATATTGGAAAATAATGCAGACAGTGCAATCTTATTATCAATTTTATCCATTGAAATACGTTTATAAAATCTTTCTCCACGTAAACTATATATATATGACAATAGATGGCGTTCTACCAAAAACACCATCAAGCGTATGTTTTATTTACATAAACGTCAGAGCAAGCATTCACTAACTCTAACTTTAGTTCCACTTTCAGATCATGATTTCAAGCTATTTGCTATCGTCAGTGAAAGACAGGAATAAGAAACTAGATCTAAACACAAACTCTGAGCATTTATGAAACAGTTTCTATTCAGCTTGCAAGTGTGAATCTTTTAGACATGTAATGTCTTCAAATTCAGCATAGCAAGCCAGATAGCTACATGGGTTTGATATCAGTTCAGCATCACCACATAGTAGAAGCCTCTGAAATATATATCATTGCAAGAAAGACCTCAAAGGTACATTTATGAAAAACAAGAAAACACAAGTTAAAACTTGCTAATGCTTGAATTTATGACAATAGATGGCATTCTACCAAAAACACCATCAAGCATATGTTTTTATGTAAAAACTTGTGTTTTTTTGTTTTTTACATATATATACACATGACCCATCTTGTTCACTATTGCAAATATTTTGGAAAATCTAATTCATTGAAAATAACTCAAGATTAGCTATTTTAAGGTGATCTACACAAGTACTGTCTTTATCAATTTTATTGGGAAATAACTTGTCTAAATTATATCTCCATATTGGACTATTTTCATGAATATTTTTTAAAAAAAAAATTTAATTTATATATTCCAAGTATATTCAGCTGTTAGTAATAGCACACAGGTTAGTATATGCACAATGTTTCAGGAGATATTCTCCCCTTTTCTTCAGAGGTTCCTTGCCTGACCTGCGGTAATACTAGCATAGGAATAGATTCTAGATACATAGAATTTTCAATATGCAATTTCAAACTGATGCTTTAACCAACTGAACCATCTTGCAAAAGATAACAGTCAGTAAAAATATTATATAAATATATTTGAGATTCCTCCTGATTTGTCCATATTTCCTAAGAGCAAAGTTGATTAATGGTTTCTATACATTATATATAGTCATACTGGGTTGACTTATGAGATTGCTCACCATTTTTATGAGAGTAACTTCTTTAAATTTTCTTCTTTGTACCTTTTCCTCTCTAAACATTTTTTAATCAATATTTTTGTAATTTTCCAAATTAACATATGTCCATTGGTATACACATAGTCTGCTATCTTAGTCATATCTGTTTTTTCTCTTTTAACCCATTATATGTTATTTATATTTAGATCCTGTTGCTAGTTTACTTGGCCAAAATGCTATTTATGCTTTTTGGATGCAGCATGCACCATCTCTTGGTCAATTTTGGTTGCAATTTCTTCATTTAAGCTTATTTTATAGGAAATTTAAAATTTAAAATTGTAGTTCTAAAAATACCCGCATAGCATTATATTTTGAAAAAAAAAACAATTTTCTTTGCTGGCTATGGGTGCTCAGACCAGTAATCTTACTCTGATTGGATGCCTGCCAGATCTGGAAATTGTGTTTAAGGCATTTCTAAATGAAAAAGTCAGAAACTAAACCAAGATGTTGTACGCATTCATAATTGATTTTGAAGTAAATAAATATATTTATTGTAATTTTTTACATTCATAAATAAGATTTTACATTACTTTATCGAAATATAAAGTTTGATTTGGAAAATTTTAAATTTTACAAAAAAAATACATTTGGAGAAATAATAAAAAAAAACAATTATTGCTACAGACTGTAATTAGGCATTTCTAAACGACAAATTCAGAACTGAAAATGAAATGTAGTATGCTTTCATATTTAGAAGTAAATAATTATATCACAATTTTTTACATTCATAACTAAGATTTTACATTACTTTATTGAAATATAAAGTTTGATTTGAAAAAATTTAAATATTACAAGAAAAATATGTTTGGAAAAATGATCGGTAATAAAAAACAATTATCACTACAGACCATAATTAGGCGTTTCTAAACGACAAATTCAGAACAGAAAATGAAATGTAGTACGCTTTCATATTTTGAAGTAAATAATTATATCTATTGTAAATTTTTACATTCATAAATAATTTTACATTACTTTATCGAAATATAAAATTTGATTCGAAAAATTTTAAGTATTACAAAAAAAATTAACATGGGAAACATGATCGTTCTTCAAGTCAAGTTGTTCATGCTAACAACTGTAATTTGAATATTAGGTGTTTCTAAATGACAAAACCAGAAATAAAAAATTAATGTTTTACATGTTCATAATTGATTTTGTAGTAAATAATTATATCTATTATAATTTTTTACATTCATAAATAAGATTTTACATTACTTTATTGAAATATAAAATTTGATTACGAAAACTTTAAATTTTACAATAAAAATAAGGTGCTGGAAATGATCACTGTTCTTAGAAAAGTGAATAATTTTGACAGCTGGAGAACTGAATAATGACATACAGATTGGTTAAAATAAAATTTCTTTTGTTTTATTACTGGCTATTTTTTAAATGTTTTTCTTATATATTTCTTCAGTTATTAACATTATTTTTAATTTTTCATTACATTTAACCAATTTGAATCTAAACTTATTCACTTTTTAGGCTGAATTAAAAACATTCTCTGTATTTTAGATTAATTAATCATCAATTTATGTTCTTGCAATACAAAGAAAAAAATTAAAGAAGCTGTTTACATGACAAAGGTGAACAACTCCATAAGTCCACCTAGTGTGACGATACATAATTTATGGAAACCACTAATCAATTTTGTTCTTAGGAACAAGTGTGGAAAAATCAGAAGAGATCTTGTAGATAAGTCTATAATATTTCTACTGATTGTTGCCTTTGAATATATGGCTGTGGGTCATCCAGGTTTGATTCCCATGATAGTACTGCCACTTGTCAGGGCATCAACATATGAAGAAGAGGGGAGAATAATAGCTGACGAAAAATTGTGGATATACTAACCTGTGCGCTATTACTAAGAGTAGAATATATTTGGAATATTTAAGTAGTTACATTTTTCTAAAGATATTCAATACTTATATTAGTTGATGGAAATAGTCCAATATATAAATACAACTAAAATACAATCACCACAAACATGCATGAAAACTTAACTAAATGTACTTGACTAACTTTAGAGTACTTTACAATCGAATTGTCTCCTAAAAAAATTGACCAATTTAAATTATCAAATGTAATTATAAGCACTGCAACTAAAGTATTAAAGTATAATATATTCACATATATTTTTATGACGTTTTCTTGTATGTATTATTTGTATAGATTCAACTATTTTAAGATTTTCTATGCTCTACGTGGAACAAAATCCCTATATCAGAAGTATGGCTAGATACTTCATGATAGAAAAAAAACATTTGGGTTTTAAGAACTTTATTTTTAGGGATAAATTTCTATATTTATTATGATTACCGACATAAGATTTATCATTACTGCATAAACTTCTGACATAATTATCTGTTAAAGAAACTTGATTATTTTTAATATTTTTTTCTTATTATTGGAAGAATAAAACTGCTAGCTCAATATCTTTATTAAGATTTACTAGAGAATATTTAATGTCAAAATTATTCTTCTGGATACTATTTTTTCTTCATTGAAAGCAACTTATTCATGATTACTGTCAGAATATACATCGACATGAAAATCAATATTTTTATTAAATTACAGCATTGCAATCAGTAACTATAAAGTCATTAACTTCAGATTTATCATTTTTCACATCCTTTACTTTTGTTTCGTCACTATTTTTATCAAAACTATTTCTTGCTTCTTAATTTTTTTAATAATATCTTTTTTCTGTAATCCAATAGACGTTAAAATTTCATTTCTAAATTCCTTGTGCAAAGCTGGAAAAGAGCACTTCATCTCCCTCTTTAAATTCAAAAATTTACTATACAATAAAAAAAGGAAATCATATATCATATGACCCAATTTTTTTAGCTTGTAAATAGAAATAATGAGCAGTGCTGACTGCAGGGACAAGCTTTATTGACAAATACTACAAAAAAGCATTTAAAAATCTCTATGTAGAAACCATCCACAATTTTTAGGCCACTGGTTTCATGCTTTGGCACTCCTCAGTGAGATGCTAGGATTGTTTCAGACACTAGATATAAATATACCAACTCAAAGCCAGCAATTTTCTTAAAGTTAACTATTAAGTTAAAAGAATCTAAAAATTTCAGACACCCATAAGTCATCAAATCCAGCTAACTAACATAACATGATCACCATATCTTATTCTAGCTTATCATTAAACAGGCAAAACCCTCTATATGTATTGCCTCTCAGTGCAATCCAGAGTAATCAATGGATGCCAGAAGGCTTGTGCATAAAATTCCCAATCTAGTGCCTACTCATCCTATATCCCAGACTAGTTTCTATCTTGTGACCTTCATCAGTGAGGAGCCTTGGATCTGAAAGCACTGCACATAGATCATAGGATCTAATACAACCATTCAGGAGCCACCTTCTATATGTACTTAACTACAAAACTATGAGTATTAAATTGAAAACACTATAATATTTTTAATCCAAGCCTATTAGCTTTTATATTCATATATAGGTCAGAACTCAGTTCAGTATCTATCCATTTTGATGTCTTTGGTTCTTTAATAACCTTAGCCACCACTATCTTATTAGGCAGAATTAGTTTTAAACCAATAAACATCACATGTTCATTATTTCTTATGTTTGCTTATAACTGTTATTAAAGCAGGCAAAACTCTCTATATGTATTGCCACTCAGTACAAGCCAGAATAATCAATGGATGCCAGAAGGCTTGTGTATAAAATCCCCATCTAATGACTACTCATCCTTTATTCCCAAACTAGTTTCTGGATTATGTTCTTTGTCAGTAAAGAGTCTTGGATCAAAGAACACTGCACTTGGATCTTAGGATCTAATGCAACCCTCAAGCATCCACCTTCTATCTCTACATAACTAAAAAACTATGAGTCTTAAATTGAAAACACTCTAATATTTTCAATCCAAGATCATTGGCTTATATAATCACATACATAGTTGCATTGTATCCTAATATCTAGGTGCAGTGCTCTCAGATCCAAGGCTCCCCACTGACAAAGGCCTCAAGCAAGAAACTAGTCTAGGGATGTAGGGTGAGTAGTCAATAGATGGGGAATTTTTGCACAAGTCGTTTGGCATACATTGATTATTCTGACTTGCACTGAGTGGCAATATGTATAGAGAGTTTTGCCTGTTTTAATAACAGTTATAAGCAAGCATAAGAAATGGTGATCATGTGATATTTATTAGCTTAAAACCAATCCTTCTTAATAGGATAGTGGTGCATATGGTTATTAGATAACCAAAGACACCTAAATGTATAGGTACTGAACTGACTTCAGACCTATATGACTATATAAGCTAATGAGCTGGATTGAAAATATTATAGTGTTTTCAATTTAAGACTCATAATTTTGTAGTTAAGTAGAGATAAAAGGTGGCTGCTGGAGAGGTGTATTTGATCCTAAGATCTAAGTGCAGTGCTATCAGATCCAAGGCTCATCACTGATGAAGGCCACAAGACAGAAACTAGTCTGGGGCAATGAGTAGGCACTAGGTGGGGGATTTTATTCACAAGGTTTCTGGCATCCATTGATTACTCTGCCTTTCACAGTGCTTTTTAACTAACATAAACAGCTATATGAAGCTGACAGATCTTCAGCCAAACTACATATAACCTTAGCAATATTATTTTTTATTTACAGCCTCAAAAAATTGGGTTATGTGATATATGATTTTTAAAATTTTTATCCACTATTTATAGCTTTTACTTTTAGGTCATAAATGGTGTTATATTGCTAAGGCTATTAATCTGCGGTTTTGCTAAAGATCTTTCAGCTTCATGTAGCTATTTACGTTAGATAGCTGGGTTTGAAAACATATAGATGTCTGAAATTTTCAAAATTTCAATTTAATAATTAACCTTTAGATAAATGCAGGCTTTGGATTGGTATTTTTAAATCTAGTGTCTAAACTACCCTAGCATCTCACTTAGGTGTGCCAAAACATGAAACCAGTGATCTGAGGATTGGGGTTGGTTTCTAAATAGAGATTTTCGATAAATATTGTTAGAGTAATTAGACCTGCTCATTATTTTTATTTAAAAGCTTAAAAAAATTAAGTTGTATGATATATGTGACTTTATTGACTATTTATAGTTTTTGTATTTAGGTCTTAAGTGATGTTATATTGCTAAGGTTATTAATATATGGTTTGGCTGAAAATCTCTTAGCCCCATATAGCGATTTAAGTTTGACAGATGTGTTTGAAGATATATGTGTCTGAAAATTTCATATTTTCTACTTAATAGTTAACTTTTAGATAAATGTTGGCTTTGAGTAGGTATTTTTAGATCTAGTGACTGAAACTATCCTACCACCTCACTGAAGAGGATCAAAGGATGAAACCCATGATTTGAAGATTGGGGATGGTTTCTAGATTTAAATTTTTAAATGCTTTCTTTTGTGGCATTTATCAATAAAGCTTTTTAGAGCAATAAGTACTGCTCAGTATTTTTATTACACACTGTTTGTTTATCAAGGGCTATATATTTTTGAAATTTTCCGCATTCTGCTCAAGATTTTTATAAATTTGATCTCTACCATAGCTTGGAATTCCTCATATTTAGCCTTTATTCCTTTAGCTTAAACTATAGGTTTTCCCCTTAATACCAAGACATTAACTTTAGATCATTCAAATTTATCAGCCGTATTAATTTCTCATTCTTCAGAATTAGCATCTATCTTAGTGAATAAAAATTTTGAAAGTTTGTTTGTGGTTGAACTACTAATTTTAGGCCAACCCAACATACCAATATTATTATTACTATATAATAAGTCATTGTAACAAAATAAACAACTGCAAAAAATATTATGCAATATATATTTTCCAATTGTTTGGATGAAATTCACTTCGACTTTAAAAAATATGTCCAACAAAAACATATATACCATCATCACAAACCTTCAGAAAAACACAATATATATATTTAACTACTGACTATTTCGGAGGAATAAGTTTTCATTATAATTAATAGTATCAACTTCAATACACATTACATCAAGCATATCAAACTTGCGCTGCATGACACACGTGGCCCACAAGAAATATTTTTGCTGCGTAGCCAATATAACGATATGTAAGAAACATTTTAATAAAAGTTTCGTATCGTAATTTGATACTCGTTTATTTATCAGTATCAAAAACAGTTTTTTCATCAATTATACACTTTCATGGGTTTGTGAGAAATGTTTAAGACTAAATGACTAAAAAAAAAGCTTCCAGTGTTTTTTTATTAGTGTTAATTTAAAGAAAAGCCATTTTCTGGCAATTTTTTAAAAAATAATATTTCGACTTTATTTGTTAATATTTTTTTCTATTAACTGAAGTTATTAATATAAAACACTGTTTTTTCATCAATTATACACTTTCATGGGTTTGTAAGAAATATTTAAAACTAAATGTCTAAAAAAAAAGCTTCCAGTGTTTTTTTATTAGTGTTAATTTAAAGAAAAGCCATTTTCTGGCAATTTTTTTTTTATAATATTTCGACTTTATTTGTTAATATTTTTTTCTATTAACTGAAGTTATTAATATAAAAATGCTACCACATATTCTTTAATATAAAATTGAAAAAAAAAGAAATAGTAACATAATAAAAAATATTCATAAACTAAATCTTTTATTCCTTATTTATGAAAAAAAAAAAGGATTTGGGAATTGTTTTATGTGGGTGGTCTGAAATGCCTAAGTGTATGTAAAGTAGCCTAAATGGATCATAGTCTTTGTATAATCGATGCCACATAAATTAGGCTAAATACGTCACGCTGCTGTCGCAAGTGATAAAAAGAAAGACGTTGTCTTTCCAGAAACTATGAAAATGATTTGAAGGGAGCAAGCTTGCTGCAATTATAATATAAATAAAAGAAAAAAGTTGAAATAAATCTTCTGAATATAAATTATTATCGATTTTTTATTGTTTATTTATTACTTAACAACTAACACATTTTCCTTAATATAAACTGGAAAAAAAATACTTGCACTGCCTCTGAATCGGTATAGTTGCATTCATTTCTATGCGCAGGTGCACTACTTTCCCTCACAGCATATATTTTAACAGTCAATTATATATCTATTACCACATGCCAGTGTCATGTTATTAGATTTGTGCTGACTTGTTTGGTGTTCATATTAAGAAATATGTTGCTTTTGGAGAACAAGAAGATAGGTTTGTTTACTTTAGCTTATTAATTCACATAGTTATTCAGTGTCTGTTAGTTAATTAAAAATATGCATTAATTTTTATTAAATTATTCTATTAATTTATGTTAATGATTACTCATTTATTTCAGCCCTTTGCATTCAAAATGTATGTATTGTAATTATGTGGTTGTAAAACGAAAAGAAAAACTGCTGGCCAAAAACATCGAAATTTCCACAAAAGTAGGAATTGGAATATTTTTGCTGTGTAGTAAAAAAAAAATAGAATTTGCTTGATATGTAATAATGTTATTAGTGTACCAAAATTATACACTATTAATCACCACTATGAACAAAATAAATCAAAATATGCTAATTACTAGGGATTAATGAGGAAATTCGAAAAATTTCAAATTGGGACTGAAAAAACAACAGTTCATATTTATTAAAGTAACACAAGAAAGTGAAATGGTGGTGAATGCAAGCCATGTTTTATCAGAGTGATAGCTAAAGACTCAATTTTTTTTTACTGAATGTGATATCACTGGGGAATGTCTAATTAAAGTTTAAGAAGTTGTTTGTCTGGAAAATGTAAAGGGCTTTCAAGCAATTCCTTTGTTTCAAAATACATTTGCAAAAATAGTTACTGATTTTATGGTCAATTTAAGTATTCAGATCAAGGAAAATTATAGTTTCAAAGCTTTATCTATCACCTGGGATAAGAGTATGAATATTGAGGATATATCTCAATTATCTGTGTTTCATCATGCCTGCTATAAGGATTTCAATATATTCGAAGAATTATTGGATCTAATACTAATGCAGATCACTAGTACTAAAAGAAATATATTTAAGTATGCTTTTGAACTTCTCCAAAAATATTATGTACATCTGTTGAAATTAACTTTTATAGTTACCAGAGATGCTACTTTCATGACTCAAAAACAATGGTTTATTAGCATTATTGAAAAAAAGGAAAATTTCTGACAGATCCAAGATTCATCATATACAGTGCATTTATACATCAAAAAACATTATCTATGAAGGTAATAACTATAGAAAATGTGTTGACATCTATCAAAAAGTCATCAACTTCATAAGTTCTGAAATCTTAAACCAGCAACAATTTTATGCTTTTCGAAGTGACTTAGATATTGAATATTTCAGTTTTTCCTACTATACTAAGGTACATTTGCTATCCTGTTTCAAGTTTCATAAACAATTGTGAATTTTGAAAGAAAAAATATGCCATTTCTTAATAACTAAAAATCACAGTATGGTTGCAAGATCTATCCTTCATGGTTATAAATTCCAGCAGAGAGTAAATTTTTTATTGAAATGCAAGAGGTTTAAGGTTATTTCAAATTGTTGCAGAATCAACATAAACCCTACAATATATAATCGTGACGGGATTTGTGAACAGTTAGAGTTGTTCTTACTCAGTCTTATTATAAGAAGATGCAGAAATGCGTTGAAGAAAGAGTCCAAATGTAAGGTCAGAATGACCAACACTATGCCCATCTCTCAATATATATATAATAAATGTTACAGATTAAACACCAAGCTTAAGCGGAAATTCGATAAGAAACTTATATTCTTGGTGAATAAACAACGCATTCGCATAGATGAGAACAAAAGCAATTCATTCGTAAATTTGACAGATGAAACACCTTCGGATGATGTCGAAGAAGTGCTGGCAAAAGGACCAAGGTATGTTGGTGGAAAATGAAAGCATCCAAAGATTGAATTGGTAGCTGATGTCGAGACAGGATT
The DNA here is from genome assembly GCA_028023455.1 of Epiperipatus broadwayi. Classification (NCBI taxonomy): domain Eukaryota; kingdom Metazoa; phylum Onychophora; class Udeonychophora; order Euonychophora; family Peripatidae; genus Epiperipatus; species Epiperipatus broadwayi. Next base: position 94,915 of record JAQFVV010001069.1, on the reverse strand, counting down.
GGCAGGGAATCCAGATAGAGATAATTATGTTGCGCAGGTGGCTAAATGCATAAACTACAAATCATTTAATTTTCATACGAATGATTGGGACGAGAAAATAGCAAACACCAAACTTTTTCTTGAGAATAAAAACATCACATTCATGAGAGAAGATAAAGGCAACCGCTTTGTAATAATTAAGAATGAAGATTATATTCAGAAAGTAAACGTGCAGATCGATAAACTAAAGTTTCAGAGAATGCAGAACTTTAACATCAAGGTAATTAGAGAAAAGTTTATACATTCGATTTTGTGGGCACACTGTAATAAGGCTTTCTCAAGGTCTGAATATTACAGATTATAACCTGTGGCTACAATACCACCACAAATTTTTGGCAATGCAAAAACGCATAAGCCACAAATCCCCATTAAGATTAATGTTGGACTTTGGGGGAGCCCATTACTTTAAAGTGGCCAAGTTGGTGAACAGATGGCTGATTGAAATGTTGGGTTTTGGAGGTTGCACAATAAAGTCTTCATTTGTGTTTGTGGCAAAAGTCAAAAACATACAAATAAATGCAGACACAAGGCTAGCAGATATGGACATAACCGAGTTGTATGGTTCCATCAACAGACCAAAATCTATAGATATTGTAAAGAAAGCATTGGCTAACAGGAATATAGACCAAGCCCAGATTAAGTTTATAATTGAGTTCTTAAGTTGGCTTCATAATAATATAATGGCAATGTTTAATGGGGAATGGTATTATATGAAGTATGGATGGCCTATGGGTCTTCCAATTAGTGGGATTATTGCCAGCATTGTAATTGACCATCATGAACAACATATCTTGCCAAAATATGACAACTTATCAGATTTTAAAATCTACACTAGATATGTGGATGATCTGTTTATAGTTGCCAACACTGATGTCATTAATGAAATCAAAAATGAACTCCAGAACAGCTCTCTTTTGACTTTAAACATGGAATGGGAAGATCTTAACAAGCAAGTAAAATATCTAGATTTGTTGGTTCAACGTGAACACACACACTTGACATACAAAATGTTTGTGAAGCCATTTGAAGTAAGAGGCCATATCCAACCCAGTTCCATCACACCCACCAACCATAAATTAGCTGGGCTCACATCTTTTCTGCACAGGAACCAACAGCTGTGTAAGTTGGATGCAGACAGGAAGACAAATTTAATATTATACAGGGAAGACTTACTGAAGATGGGGTTCAAACACAGGCTGATCGACAGAAAGATCATACATTTTAACAATAAAGTAACCAACAATACACTCAATGTGCATACACACAGGCTGCTGCTGCCATACATTCCTAATTTACCTAATAAATTTTATGAAATATTTAACAGACAGTTTCAACTAACTTTTCATACCCCCCCCTAGTTCTAACAGATTGCTTAACAACACTAAAGATAAATTAGCACTGTCTCAAACACCTCAAGCCATTTATAATATTGCATGCACTCATGCAAATTGTAGAGCCTCATATTATGGGGAGACCAAGGCAGCAATAGAAACCAGATTACAACAACATAAATATGCATATATTAAAGCTCAGTCAGATCCATCACGTTATTCAATTTTTGCAATTCATCAAAAAATAACAGGACACCAGTGTGAACCTCAAGATGTCAGCCTGGTCTGCAAAGAAAGGCACGATTTAAAAAGAAAAGTGAAGGAGGCCTGCTTCATAGCGATGGATTGCAACGCCATCAACCGCAAGGACACATGTTTCACGATCTCAAGAAAATGGAGCAATTAACCTTGAACTTTGCATAATTGCATATAATTAATTCACTTAGAGCTATGAAGATGAGAGCACGTCTCTTGAAAGCGCTTGCAGAATAGTATAATTTTATTTTGTTTTAAGTATAAAATAGCTTTGCGTTCAGGTGCAATAGCGCCTATATTATTTTGCAAGTATTTTTATTCGCACGCAAAGTTTTCGAGTTAGATTTGAATTACATGGTTAATATAATAAAAACACTTATATGATTTAAATTTAAAACTTCAAGGAAAAGATCAGATCATTACAAATATGTATGACCAATTTAAAGCATTAAAATGTAAGCTAGAATTTTGGGGAAAGCAGTAGAAAAATAAAGATTTAACACATTTTATGCCAAGAAACATGAAAAAATCAAGTGTAGGTTAAACTATGATTTGCAGATTTACAATTTTTAAGAAAAGTTTTCTTTGCTTTCTTAAATTTTTTAAAAAAATAAATATGTAATTGGTACCTAATTAAATGCAAATGGAGATTATTAAGATCCAGTATAATTCAGATATGAAGGTAAATATGAGTGAAGGTGATGTACCCGACTTTTACAAATATTTACCTGTCAGGTTTGAAAATACTAGAAAACTTGCATATGAAATTATTTTCATATTTGGAAGTACTTATCAGTGTGAACAGTTATTTACAATTATGGAAACAAATGTTTTCTGTCAGATCCAGAATTAATGGCATTCGCCTTGGGTTAGTTTTGAAAGTAATCGTTGTGAACAAGATTTCCCCGAAATATAAATAATAGTAACTGAGAAGATATCCTAAGTGTCAGGAAAAAAACATTAATTTTATCGTTATTCTTGTTCTTCAATTTAATACTATACTTTTTTGAAATAATATTTTGTTTATATAAAAATTGGAATTTTTTTTGTGTCCCTCATAAACTTAAACCTTGTTTATTTGGCCCATATTGATATTTGAGTTTGATATGCTTGCATTACACTGAATTTTATATATATATATAATCTTATAATTGAATATTTATAAATACAGTAATTAGGTATATGTAAAGTATAATTTTAAAATTTTTATCCACTTAGAAGCGCTTTCTATTATCCTCTAGTTTTTGTCAAATAACACTTGGAAAGGCTAACCTTCCATGACCTTAACGTTTGTTGCCTGTCTGTTAATTAAATCTTGTTTGTATTTGTATATTAGCATAGCTTCCTTTATTTTTCATTTGTTTGTTTTTTCCAATTTGCAATATTTTTGCATTATACTTCAATCCTAATAATACAAAAATATTGCAAATTAAAAAAATAACAACAAAAGGAAAATAAAGTAAGCTATGCTAATATACAAATACAAACAAGATTTATTTAACAGACAAGCAGGGAAATGTTAAGATCACAGAATTGTGGGAAGATTAGCCTTTCAAAGTACTTGTTGAATGAGGATAGTCTAAAGCACTACTAAGTGGATAAAAATTTTAAAGTTATACTTTATATATACCTAATTACTGTGTTTATAAAAATTCAAATATAAGATGACATATATTGATTTGAAGAAATACAGATATCAAATTATATATATAATTTTTGGGATTAATCCATGTGTTATTTTCCATTAACTTTTGAAAGAAAAATTGTTAGATTTCAAACAGTAACGTGACTGAATGTGCGATGAGAAATGAGGTTCAACTGGAAGTAGTTTAGCATTCAAAATATGAGGTTTATCAAAATGTTTATTTCCCTCAGTTTTTCACCTATTAATTTTAAGTTAATATTAGAAGACAGAGATAAAATGAGAGGTTTCCATATAGCTGGGATACATTGTGCTTCTGCTTTGTCAGCCCTATTTAAACGAGTAGGTCTCTTTAATATTTCAATTGACTGTCTTCTGGTTTTTAAATCATACCTTTCTAAATTAGTAAGTATTTTTGCATTGCCAAAATCAGGTTTGTGACCAATTTCTAAAAAAAATTGGAAGTAAAAACTGATGTCTTAATTTTTTGATTAAAAACATTTATATGTTTCTTAATTTTGACATTTATTTGTCTATTAGACTGGCATACATAGCTTCTTGAGCACTATAAACATGGAATTTCATAAACCCCCTAGTGTTCCAAACATACACTAACTTTAGGTTTGAGTAAAAAATCACCAGTTTTCTTGCCAATAGACAAAGTAGTCATTATTTTAAAATTAGATGGTCTTCTACTGATCTTATCACCAATATTATCAAGTTACTGATCATCATCACACATTGCATCATGCACACATTGCATCCTTTTGATAATAAAAAAATCTGGCATATATCAAAACTATTAGATTATAGCAGCATACATCAGCAGCTAATACCACATTTAATAAATGTATTCAATTTTTGTAGTAGTAACTTTCAATATAATGACAATTTTGGAATTTGATAAATTTTGTAATTTGTTCTGACTCCTGTTTGACAGTAAAAATATCATAAGAGAATAGGCAATTCTTTTACATGGAAAATTTAATTTTTACTCCTCTACAATTATTTATTCCCCAGTTGAAAGAACATTTGGAGTGCCATTAAGATGACTCTTGGTATTCTCAATCCAAAATAGATCTTCATTATCTTTTTTATTGCTTTGCTTTTTGCTCACTTCTGTTTAAGAAACATAAGTGCATTCTGCTTTTGGGCTTTGAGTTTCATGATCACATCTATGATAATAATATTTCTAGTTGGTGCATGACCCAGTTGCAGTACTTCTTATTACATGAGTTATAGTTGGACTAGTTGAACTACTGATATACACCTGAGTTTCGTTTTATGTGGTAAATAGGTTCCACAGAAAATCCGTATTAAAAAAAATTGCACAAAAATAGACTTAACTTATCTTGAAAAATGAAGGATAGGTTCCATAATTGTCAGAATTGGCATAAAAGCAAAGCAACAAGGAAAAATTACTTTAAAATTTGCATTAAAATATAAGCTAATAAAGTATGACTAATAAAAAATTTCAAATATTTGAAAAACATTAATAAAAGACAAACTTTTTTTTACTTTTTTTATTAACTACAGTATTTAATTTTGCATTTTTCATACATATTTAAATCATTACCACTAGCATTCATTTGTAAACTGGTAAGAAATCAGGTTCAATGTGATGTATTATGGCTTAATCATTACCACTAGCGTTCATTTGTAAACTGGTAAGAAATCAGGTTCAATGTGATGTATTATGGCTTCTCCTTAAACGAAGTCAAGAATCTCTCAGCAATTATGCCCAGAGAAACCTGTTAGCCATTTTATTTTTATTTGTGATGTGATGTTTAACTAGCGCCACTTTCACTCTTATGCTGTATTAATGGTTATCTGTTTCTATATTAAAAAATGAGATGGCAATCAAAACAAAAAGATTCTACATTATCATTAGAAAGATTATTTTCAGTTTATAAAATCTTCATTTTTTATTTTAAATACATTTTAAAAGTTTAAATTTTTTGAATATTTATTGCAATATTTTTATATGTAAATATAAATCTATTATTATTATTATTATTATTATTATTATTATTATTATTATTATTATTATTATTATTATTATTATTATTATTATTATTATTATTATTATTATTATTATTATTATTATTATTATTATTATTATTATTATTATTATTATTATTATTATTATTATTATTATTATTATTATTATTATTATTATTATTATTATTATTATTATTATTATTATTATTATTATTATTATTATTATTATTATTATTATTATTATTATTATTATTATTATTATTATTATTATTATTATTATTATTATTATTATTATTATTATTATTATTATTTACTCATTAGTATAAATAGGTTATTTACATAGAAGCTAAAATTCTAAATACAGCTTCGGGCCATATTCACTTTAGCTGCTAATATAACGTTATATTTTTGAAAAAAAGTATTTCAAGTCAAAATATGTTATTAATAATTTAAATTTATTGATATCTAATAAATATAGTGAAATATGAAAAAATATTAAGAAGAAACATGAATCTTATAACTTCAAAATTACATTAAAATAATCAGCATAAAACGAGACCCAGGTGTATTTCAATTTTTATTTTTTCTATAATGGCACTTCCAATTGCCTTTCTTCATACAATGTTGGTGGATTTTATTTGCATGTCCAAAACTTGACATCATTTTTGTTATAGGTATCCCACAGTGTGCATTATTTAATCAAAATTTAATGCTTTTTCTGATTAAACTGATTTGCTACAGTCAAAAACATTTAATAGATCTGCAATCTGTTCAGTAGTACACCTGTCTGTACCCATTAGAATCTTCTTAATAAGTTATAGGGAACTATGCTTCAATAATTTTATGCAATTTGAAAATCTAACAATGGGTTACCTATTAAGACATTAAGGTTTGTCACTTGTTTCTAAAAAGTGAAGTGCACATCCCACCAAAATGATATTATTCTTGGAATAATTTTTGTTTAATATGCTCATGTTAATCATCACTCCAGTAGCATTTTATCAATGTATGTTTAAATTTGGAAATACCTTTAGGGTGGATGAATAATAAGTCCAGCCATTTCTATGATATTCCTTGCAAATGACTGCAAGTTATAGCTTGCTATGATTTTTTTGTCATAGAATTTAGACTAAAATATATTTCTAGTCTACTTATATACTCAATAATTACTACATCTGCATTGCCTGAAAATGTTGTAATTTTTTTAAAAAGGTTTGGAATAATAATATATGATACATGTGTTGAGAATCTATATTTCTTTTTATTATTATTATTATTTTCATTTATTTCTTTTTCTGAAATAGTCACAGGCATTTCTTCATTGTGGTAATCTTGCCTGCAGTTAGCCTATAATCATTTAATCCTGATAATCACTGTTTTGTTTTAAATACCATCCCTAATTATAAAATTATTTTCCTTCTGTACTGCAGTCACTTATATTTTTTTACGACAGCTCTAGATGTTTTTTATTTTGTATGTTTATCAAATTCATTGATCCTTTTAACAGTTTCTTTGCTATCTTATCCATTTTTTACCCCTTCAAGGATATTTTCTACCTTATTGTTCAAGCTCCATATTCCACTATTTACAATTTTATTTTTCATCCAGTTTTGATTATGTTTAATTTCATCATCAATTGCCATCTTTGCCTTTATCTTTTATTATTTTTAGCTATTTTTTGCATTTTGTTTTTACTGTCATCAACTATTTTTTTTCATTTTTCCATTTTCTATTTGGTTTGTATTATTTTCAACAATTTTTTTCTGTACAACATTAATCTCATCAATAGCACTGCTTGATTTGCTTGGTATTTGAACCTTTTAATTTTCTTCGCCTGATTTCATTACTAATTATCACACATGACCTTCGGACATTTGTCTGTTTTGCAACCAGTATTTTGCTTTAGCCATCGTCATCATTATTTAATAAATTATTAGAAATAAAAATATATTTTTATGAAAGAAATACTCTCATTATCAATGTCAATTGTTTTTGAGTCAATCTCACAAACACACAAAAACTCCAATTAGAACATTTCCACATCGAATCCTATTTTTTCTCTGCATGTTTGTTTTTGTTACTAAACTCTATCATGCTACCTTCTTAGTCTTTTCAATGTTGCATGTTACACAATTTTTTTAACATTGCTTTTCACAATTATTTTATGCATTTTTTATTTATACTATTTTACTTTTATTTCAAGCAACAATCTCTTATTTCTCTCAGGATTTATGTTTGTCTCATAATTGTGTCACGTCCATAAAAGAAAAAAAGTTGTTGATCTCAACATTTTTTATCACTAAATGGCCCTATGTTGTGTGCCACTTGTAACATATACCTTTCATCACATAATGATCAGATCATCCTTGGTCACAATTCTACCTAGCTTTATAGCCCAATCATAGACTATAATCGATGATGTAGTCAGAGACATTATCAGTTTAAAGCATATTGATGACAATGTTAACTCCACTCAGTAATAATTTCTGTTCACCATATGGATGTATCCTATAATAGCTAAGGCAATTAGTAAATTTATTAGTCCTAGACAGAATTGTGCCATTAGCCACCAAAGTTTGAAGAGATCCATTTAGTCTTGTACCATAGCTTTGGTATTTGTAAAATTCACTTGTTATGCTGTACTAATTAGTTACTTTGATGAAATGCATAAATAAAAAATAAGCAAAGCAGAACAGATATAACGATAACATTAATACAATTTAATTTCAGCCGAAACATGCTAGTTGTTGTTACATCTTCATAAACAATTTATATTACAGCACTTGGCAAGGTATCTTCATCACTAGGTAAGAAAAATATACTAAGTATTTTTTTACATTAGTCAACACATATACTAAAAGGTATATATTTCATTACTCAGATTCTACATCAAGATTGAATTATATACATAAATAATAATAATCATACTAGAATATACATAATGAATACATAGAAAAAAATACAAGAAAGAAGTATATACCATACTCTAAAATAAGCATATATATAATATTTAGAGCATGTAAAAATATTTATATATGTTTATAAATATAATGACAAAATAATTAGCAACTCATACTTTTAATCATTATTTTTTATTTTTTTGACCTTTGTTATTTATCTATTGCTAGAGACACACAGTTATACAAAAAACTGTGTTTTGTCAGGGATGATGATTCTTCTTATGAGTTTTTCTGCATCCCCTTAGTTTGTTCAGTTTAAACTGTGTTTTTCATCTCTTCACGAGTTTTGAAATGTATTTCTCATTTTCCTGGAATATAAAATGCAATCATAATTCACTAGATATTCCAAAGCAGTTTATGAACAAAGAATTACATGCATGCATTTAAAAAAAATGTGGATTTTGCCAAATAACAAAATGGGTCATGACAATTCTTCAATAATTAATTTATATGTTGCTATTCATTTTCGAAAATCTTTTTCTTTCTCTCTAGGTATGACACACATGTTTTCTATGAAAGAGCTGACATGAAGCAGTTAGATTTTTTTCATGGTAAATCATGCAGGCTGAAATGTTATTTTCTTTCACAGAGCACTATGAAGATCATGATAGATTATGACAGTTTCTTTAGCAAACTGTTTGTTTAAAATTTACTTTATATATATATATATATTGTAACGGAATATATGCCGTTACATTATTTTAAAATGAAAATAAAAAGATCGTAAATAAAATTGGATTTATTAAAAAGAAAAAAAAAACTTAAAAAACTGAAAATTAAAAGTTGTTTAATATATATAGATCGCATGATGGACAACTTTAAAAACTTTTAAAAAATAAAAATATTTGAAAGTAATTTTTTTTGTAAAAAGTAAAGATATAAAGATTGATATTTTAAAAATAGAAATAATGTTGATTTCTATAGTCTTAGAAAATGGAAATGATTGTCTTATTAATTAAATGATTGTTCAAAAGCAAACTACCTCGTGAGGCATGTAAAATAAATTAAATGGTCAGATAAGAGAATACAAAGGAATTAAATGACCAATCCAAACACGAAAATGACAGCACGGACCATAACTGAAACACGAATGGATTAGTGACGTCTTGCTTGTTGAATCTCAAGATCTAATGATAAGAGACTAATAAAAATATAAAAGCCAAATTATTATTAGAATTGTTATCTGAGAGCTGACTATGAATAGATCGTTATAACTAGCTATATTGCAGATTTTCACGATGTGGAAGTCTGCAATAAATTTAATTTTCCGGACAACCAGTTGAGGCCTCTGGATGACAGCTCCTGACCAAATGCATGGCAAGTCGCAGTTTCATTTCAAAGGACAAAATCTACGAAAGTGATCATGAAGATGGACTTCTCAATCTATTAAATCCGTAAAGTATAAACTATTGTGTCTATCTAATAAGAACTTTCCTAAAATTGCAAGTAATTAATAACTGAAAATAACTCTTATCTGACTTAAAGAATGCAAATTCAATTATTGCTATTTTTTTTATGTAGATGTTTAAGCAATCATTTCCAGTTCATTTTTTTTGTGTGTGTATTATGTTCTAACTAAAATGTATTAAATTTAAGTTGTTTATAGATGCTTGCATGGATTCGTTTGCGGTTAATTATATTTTGGTTTTCATATTTTATCAAAATATATAGACATTCGATAAATAATGATACCTTACGGTGAGTATCTAAAATGTATTTATTCGGATGTCTTTTAAGTTATGGGTGACAACGCAAGTATCTTATGGTGAATACTATTGGGTTACTTATAAGTTTCCCTCTGCGATTGTCGGCATCAATAATTTGGTATTTTGATCATTTATGTTTATTTTGAAATGTTTTTGACCATGGAATCTATGTAAGCGATCTATACCCAACATTTTAAAGCAAATCTGTGCGATCTATTTAAAATAGTAATTTAAATTTTTTTTAAAAAAAAAAAAATATTAATGTTAAAATCTAAAAATAAATTTAATCTTCAATTTTAAATGTGCGTTAATAAAAATCTATTTGTGTGTTAATTACTGGCAGTGGCTTCTTTTATTTTATTGTTCTAAATATTTAATATATACTTTGAGAATAGAAGTCTATTGAAACTTATGTTTTAAAATCTCTGCTATTCCACTGAGCTAGTGACATGGGCTAACGACCGGAATCAAAATTTAAAAAAAAAAAAAAATAATTTTTTTTTTTTTTTGACTTTCGTATCTGCCTACTTTATAAATTTTTCTAGGTTCAAAGGCCTAGATGGCGCCCTGTAGTGCAGTTTACGTAAGTCTCCTTCCCCGATCGTTAAAATGGACTCCCAACGTGGCACGATCTTTAATAAACCATGAGTGCCCTGAGAATGTTAAAAATAAATTATGCCAGTAAGATTTTTCTTTAAAAATGAGTATATACATTGAAAATGAAGCCCGTAATATTTTTTCTGAAATCAGAATATATTGTTTGTATTATATAAAGTTATGAAGTTTGTGTAAAAAGTACTGCCAATAAGAAAATTGCGTATATGTAGAAATAAATGCGAGGAATAAAATGTAACAATTAATATAAATCATAATTTAATTAAAAAAAAAAAAAAAAGTCTAAAATCACGTAACTTCTTTGACTTGCCTAAGTTAATAATGAAATGTAGGGAAAAGGGAACACTTGAGGGAGGAGGTGTAATCTCAGCTGGGGTGAAAAGGAAAGAATAGTCAGCATTTTTTCTTGTAATTACTAACCAAAGTTATGTCTTTTCATTAATAACCAAAGTTTTGTCTTTTAAAAAAAAAAAAAAAAAAATTAGTATAATCAATTTGTGTAACGTCATTACTAACACTAAGTAAATTCTTTTTTTTTTTTAATGTTTTTGTTTTTGAGGAAGTTTACTGATATGTAACGGAATATATGCCGTTACATTATTTTAAAATGAAAATAAAAAGATCGTAAATAAAATTGGATTTATTAAAAAGAAAAAAAAACTTAAAAAACTGAAAATTAAAAGTTGTTTAATATATATAGATCGCATGATGGACAACTTTAAAAACTTTTAAAAAATAAAAATATTTGAAAGTAATTTTTTTGTAAAAAGTAAAGATATAAAGATTGATATTTTAAAAATAGAAATAATGTTGATTTCTATAGTCTTAGAAAATGGAAATGATTGTCTTATTAATTAAATGATTGTTCAAAAGCAAACTACCTCGTGAGGCATGTAAAATAAATTAAATGGTCAGATAAGAGAATACAAAGGAATTAAATGACCAATCCAAACACGAAAATGACAGCACGGACCATAACTGAAACACGAATGGATTAGTGACGTCTTGCTCGTTGAATCTCAAGATCTAATGATAAGAGACTAATAAAAATATAAAAGCCAAATTATTATTAGAATTGTTATCTGAGAGCTGACTATGAATAGATCGTTATAACTAGCTATATTGCAGATTTTCACGATGTGGAAGTCTGCAATAAATTTAATTTTCCGGACAACCAGTTGAGGCCTCTGGATGACAGCTCCTGACCAAATGCATGGCAAGTCGCAGTTTCATTTCAAAGGACAAAATCTACGAAAGTGATCACGAAGATGGACTTCTCAATCTATTAAATCCGTAAAGTATAAACTATTGTGTCTATCTAATAAGAACTTTCCTAAAATTGCAAGTAATTAATACTGAAAATAACTCTTATCTGACTTAAAGAATGCAAATTCAATTATTGCTATTTTTTTTATGTAGATGTTTAAGCAATCATTTCCAGTTCATTTTTTTTGTGTGTGTATTATGTTCTAACTAAAATGTATTAAATTTAAGTTGTTTATAGACGCTTGCATGGATTCGTTTGCGGTTAATTATATTTTGGTTTTCATATTTTATCAAAATATATAGACATTCGATAAATAATGATACCTTACGGTGAGTATCTAAAATGTATTTATTCGGATGTCTTTTAAGTTATTGGTGACAACGCAAGTATCTTATGGTGAATACTATTGGGTTACTTATAAGTTTCCCTCTGCGATTGTCGGCATCAATAATTTTGTATTTTGATCATTTATGTTTATTTTGAAATGTTTTTGACCATGGAATCTATGTAAGCGATCTATACCCAACATTTTAAAGCAAATCTGTGCGATCTATTTAAAATAGTAATTTAAATTTTTTTAAAAAAAAAAAAATATTAATGTTAAAATCTAAAAATAAATTTAATCTTCAATTTTAAATGTGCGTTAATAAAAATCTATTTGTGTGTTAATTACTGGCAGTGGCTTCTTTTATTTTATTGTTCTAAATATTTAATATATACTTTGAGAATAGAAGTCTATTGAAACTTATGTTTTAAAATCTCTGCTATTCCACTGAGCTAGTGACATGGGCTAACGACCGGAATCAAAATTTAAAAAAAAAAAATAATAATTTTTTTTTTTTTTTTTGACTTTCGTATCTGCCTACTTTATAAATTTTTCTAGGTTCAAAGGCCTAGATGGCGCCCTGTAGTGCAGTTTACATAAGTCTCCTTCCCCGATCGTTAATATATATATATATAGTAACCTTTTATTTAGGTCCCTAAATTAATAATTCCAAAATTTTAAATGATGATATATTTAACATCAAAATCTTACTAAAGTGTTTTTCAATAGAGATTATTTTGAATGTACTGGGAAATTTGCTTGAGTGGAGATAAGATTTCAAACCTAGTCTAGGCTCTGACTAGACTAAAATAACAATTTAAAAGTATTATTATTGTTTGGTAGATAAACACATTGCTATTTTATTAGTTTTAAATAGCAATTGAAATAAATAAATAATTAAATCAAATTGTTAAATCTTGTCAAATAAATCATTATAGTAAATTATTTAAGCATATTTTTTTAGTATTAAACACCAAGCTGTCTTAAGTAATAATGGGTAGTTATTAAAAATGAAGACAGAGGGTGTAATACTAATTATGCACACCAAAATTATTGGCTAATTCACTCCCAGAGTGCAATAGAATAAAAGCTATATATGTTTTAACAAAGTTGTAGGGTGGACTAATTAAGAAAAACAAGAACCAAGTAAACACAAACCTCAGCTCTGATTTAAAATAAGAAAAAAAATTAAAAATCAACAAAATTCTGAAATCTAATTGTATGGAAGTAGAATACCTTGCTGTCTAAAGATGTTTGAATAAGAAATCTTAAAAACCTTGCTATATTTTAAGCCATTTCCATGACTGCATATTTCCTAGGATTCACACTGGAGAAGGAAATTAAAACCATGGAGATAAGTTTTTGTTTGAATAAGTACTGCTTCAAACTCAGGAAATTTCAAGAAGTAAGCTTTTACTCTTATATTATTTATATAATTAAAATTTCTTCTTTAACAAGAATGCACAAATTATTGATTCATAAACTAAGAAGTTGATAGTATGTGAATTTCGCACCTTGCCTTTCTTATTATCTAGCAAAACGATGTTATGTACTTGTAAATTAAAATATCAAGTTAAAGATAATAATAATAATAATTGGAGATAATATTAAAACAAGTGTGATATATGATATATAGTAAATAAATTTAAAAGTCATTTTGAAATAATCTAACTTTTAATAAAGTAAATATGAAAATATTGTCGTAATGTTATTCTCTATAGTCTGCAAAATTTTATCGTGCGGGAACCTATGTAATGAAAGAAATAGTCAATTACCAGCTGATTAAAATGCTAAATATGTCAACATGATAATTGGATAAATTCGTCTTAATATTAGTAAACAGTTATTATTTTGCCAATGGAAATGTAATAAAATAAATATTTGTTTTTAAAATTGTATTGGGAAAATATACGTCGTCGTCGTCGTAATAGTATTTTAAAATATTTACAATGCTCAGATTATTGAAAGTCATTACACATTACTGCATGGAGGGAAAATCAAACTAATAAATAACTTTTAAAAGTAAAAATAAATAAAGATTAAATGTAATAAAATTCCAATAATTTTTCAAGGAAAATTATCTTGATTTTAACTGTAGTAAATGATTCATATTATACTTCCTTTTGAAATGCTTCCAAAAATAAATCAATAAAGATTTTAATAAGTTTGTTTTGAATAATCTAGAGCAAAGTAGATAAATTTATCTTTTTAAATCTGCTACAATTAGAAACGTGAATGTTAATTGCCTAATAAATTATCGCCACGGAAACTCTCAAATAATTTCTACTTTTGTATAAGTGTTGAATTTTGTTCTATTATACATACAACAGGATAATGAAATATATATGCTTAATCTAGACTGATTGTTCATCCTAATAACCATTTATATTATTCTAACTCACCAAGATAAATAACTTGGAACAGAGTATAAAAGTTAATGGATAAAATGTACACTTATTTTTTTTATTACTGCTGTGTTACATATTACTTACGTAATGTGTTGTTTGGGGAAATTTATTTTAAAACTTATATGTTTTGGTTTTGGTATGAAAAAATATATATATATATATATTGGGTTAAAGAAAAAGAAAAATGTGTAAAATATACACATCTATTTTATGTATATATTTTTTTAGTTAAGGGAAAACTGGAAAATAGAGATATAGCATTTATCTAGAGAGTGATAAAATATTTGCTTCTCTCATAGTTTAAAACTAATGTTCAAGTATATTAATAAAAAGGTAAATGTACAGACATTTCATCAAAAATATCTATATTGGCATGACTGAATTGTTTGCTGATATAAAAGAAAATTTGATATAAATTTTTTTTTATTTTGTAATCTACTATAGAAGTGAACATGTCCACTTTGAATACCAATACAGGTTTGATCTTTATTGTTTAAATCCGTTGTGCTCCCTTTAATAAAAATATAGTTGTCCTTCTAAAATGATTAACAATCATGGGACATAGGTATTTTGGGTTTGGGCTGTTAATACAGTAATGAGTTTACATTATAAAAGGGAATATGTAGATTTTAACTGTTATTGTTGGTATTGTTTTTGTCTTGCTATAATTTGAGAATGACTAGAGACAGTTTTTAGTTAATGGGATGTTACAATTGAATGGCTTCCTATATATTAATATTTATATGGAGCATAGGCTGATGCAGTCACCTATGGCTAATATTCATGAGAGAAAAGATGGATAGAATCTGAGCAGTAATGAATGCTCATTAGTATAAATAATCCTAAAAAGAAAGGATATCTATGGTTTGAATTCTAGTCTTTTTGTGGTGAGGCAAGGCCCACACACATATGTATACCCATAGAGAGGTATAGAATCAGCCATATATTATTATACAACTGTCATGTTGTTTTTTATAAAGTCTCCCATCTTAGTGTTAAATTCCTCATGATAATATAGAGATAGTTTTTCCACCATGTATGGTGAAGTATATTAGGTCCAGATCATATAGCAAGTATAAAATAATATTAAATTTAGGAATACTCATATAGCATAGTGTTTTCTTAATTGAAATAGTGTTTATGATGTTGGAGAATCATCATCCGTACAGACAGACCAAACCAGAATCTATTTGTAATTGTAGAATTTAGATGTACAAGTAAGAGAGGCACATGGGCAGAATGGATTCACCTTCATCAAATAATGATGTGACAGTAGAATTGTAAGGTCAGTTATGTATTCAAAGGTTGAGCTGTGGACATAGGTAATGCTTAATGAGATATAGGTGTATTTGACTGTTAATGTCTAGTCTTCATTTAATGCATTAAACTTATTCATTTCAAAGTTAAATAAGTTAGTAATTCCACAGAATGTGATAATTGCCCTTATCATATTCTGATAAAAGACAGGGCTTTGGGATAATGCAATACTTTATAATGTTGGAATTCTAAATTTAAACTTTGTGCATATCCTAGAGTTCTAAATATACTGCTATTGTGTAATTTAAGTGCTAGTGCAGCTTAAATAGATTTTAGTATCTTATTTTTAAAAATATGACAAAGAGTAACAAATGATATTTTGAACATTATTTTCTATTTGGTTGTATCATTTGCTGAGTATATGGTCAAAAGGGGTAATAAGTATTTGTCCCATCCATAAATTATTTCAATAGATTAGTTTTATTTCATGCCATATCTGTAAATTAAAATTTTGTACATAGTGTAAATAAAGTTTGTTGTATTTAAAAATTTATGTAGTTGCATGTAGTCTTATTGCTAATTACCACATCTATACACTATTATTGTTATTGCTATCCACCTATCAGAATATTATAAATTGAAATCATCCTCAACCAATATAGCACTATTAAGTATATTATGCTATATTATAATAATTTTGGTAAGTCTTATAATTTATTGGTACATCTAATGCATTATCACACAATAATTAAAATGTGAATAACTTGTAGTACAGATTGTTTTAAGTAATATATTAAAAGATAAACATAATCTTGATTTAATTGATTAGTTAAATCCACAGAGTTGTCATTCACTGATCTTGATCACATGGTTTATAATTATTTAAGAAAAGGAATTGGGTAAGTGATTGTGTTTTAATTATTAAAAAGTCATTCCCAGTCATAAATTTTAAAGTTGATATTAGTTATAAAGTTTATTTAGAACTGCTAAGTATAATTCTTAAATTAAGTTTATATTGAGAGCTATTAGGTGCATTATGTTTGGGTAGTGGTAAAATCCCTCTTACTGACCCAAATATAGTTTATATAATGATTTTAAGTGTTTGAACCCTGAGAAGAATTAATTGTTAAGTTTTAAGATAGAATTGAAGTTTGTAATAAAGTTTATATTTTGTTAATTATTATAGTTGAACTTAATATAGATTACTTTCACAGTCTATAAAAGTTAGCTAAGCTTTAATATGCAAATTATTATTTTTTTTTTGGTATAAAATGTATAGTTTGTTTTGACTTCAGGATAAACATTCTGGTTGTGTCAAGCTTGAAATCCCTATTTTTATTTAGCTTATCTTTTTATCATTTAATACCATATTAGGTCATAGTTTAAGATTTCAATCTCCATCATTAACACTATTCTTCAATTTCATCTTGATCATGCTTGTACTTATTCATTCACATTTAACATTAATTCATTATCATAATTGATTAATCATACATTAACTTTTCTTCTGCTATCATCTCAACTATTCATTAACTCTTATTCTATCATCATCTTAATTATTCATTATTCTCACACATCTTTCTCTTCATTCTTATACTCATTTCATTCCACTATTTAATTATTACTTCTTTCCATCATCCATTTAGTCATTTACATCATAATTTACTCAATATTTCATTTATAAGTTTAATTTTATAATCATTCCAGAGATATAAATTGTTAGTTAAGTCTTAATTTGCTGAACATTAAATTTAACTAATCATATTTTTGTTTGTGTGGATTTCAAAGCTGGTTTGACCAGAAGTTTTTATCGTTATTAGTCGCCTTGTGATATTCTTTAGATTGACAGTTTCATGCTAGTTTTATTCAATCCAGGAATCATTTTGCTAGTTTTGCATTTTTGTTTCTTCATGCTTATATTATTGATCATGTGAGTAAGTTAGGTTCCATAAAAGAATTTAATCACTAAAATGTGCGGTATGATTCGGTGATGACCAGCTAGATTAGGAAGCTAGGTTACAGATGTGATTATGGTGCTTGCCAATGTGACATGACTGTTTAGCAGATGAAGGCTGGCTGTTGCCAGGTTACAGTTGCGATTATGCTGACCAATGTGAATGGCATGATGATTGGCTGTAACTAGAGTACAGTAGTGATTAAGGTGCCTAAAATGTGATGTGATTCATGTATAGTACAGCGGTCTTTGGGAGAAGGTTACAACATATATATATATATGAAAAACAAAAAACACAAGTTAAAAACTTGCATACGCTTGTATTTATGACAATAGATAGTGTTATACCAAAAACATCTTCAAGCATTTGTTTACATAAACCTCAGAGCGAGTATTTTCACTATCTCTAACTTAATTTCCACTTTCAGATCATGATTTCAAGCTATTTGCTATCGTCAGTGAAGGACAGGATTAAGAAACTAGATCTAAAACACAAACTCTGAGCATTTAAGAAACAGTTTCTATTCAGCTTGCAAGCGTGAATCTTTTAGACACGTAATGTCTTCAAACTCAGCATAGCATGCCAGATAGCTACATGGGTCTGATATCAGTTCAGCATCACCACATAGTAAAAGTCTCTGCAATATATATCATTGCAAGAAAGACCTCAAAGGTACATTTATGAAAAACAAAAAACACAAGTTAAAAACTTGCATACACTTGTATTTATGACAATAGATAGTATTATACCAAAAACATCTTCAAGCATTTGTTTACATAAACCTCAGAGCGAGTATTTTCACTATCTCTAACTTAATTTCCACTTTCAGATCATGATTTCAAGCTATTTGCTATCGTCAGTGAAGGACAGGATTAAGAAACTAGATCTAAAACACAAACTCTGAGCATTTAAGAAACAGTTTCTATTCAGCTTGCAAGCGTGAATCTTTTAGACACGTAATGTCTTCAAACTCAGCATAGCATGCCAGATAGCTACATGGGTCTGATATCAGTTCAGCATCACTACATAGTAAAAGTCTCTGCAATATATATCATTGCAAGAAAGACCTCAAAGGTACATTTATGAAAAACAAAAAACACAAGTTAAAAACTTGCATACACTTGTATTTATGACAATAGATGGCGTTATACCAAAAACACCTTCAAGTGTTTGTTTACATAAACATCAGAGCGAGTATTTCACTATCTCTAACTTAATTTCCACCTTCAGATCATGATTTCAAGCTATTTGCTATCATCAGTGAAGGACAGGATTAAGAAACTAGATCTAAAACACAAACTCTGAGTGTTTAAGAAACAGTTTCTATTCAGCTTGCAAGCGTGAATCTTTTAGACACGTAATGTCTTCAAACTCAGCATAGCATGCCAGATAGCTACATGGGTCTGATATCAGTTCAGCATCACCTCATAATAGAAATCTCTGCAATATATATCATTGCAAGAAAGACCTCAAAGGTACATTTATGAAAAACAAAAAATACAAGTTAAAAACTTGCATATGCTTGTATTTATGACAATAGATGGCGTTATACCAAAAACACCTTCAAGCGTTTGTTTACATAAACGTCAGAGCGAGTATTTCACTATCTCTAACTTAATTTCCACCTTCAGATCATGATTTCAAGCTATTTTCTATCGTCAGTGAAGGACAGGATTAAGAAACTAGATCTAAAACACAAACTCTGAGCATTTAAGAAACAGTTTCTATTCAGCTTGCAAGCATGAATCTTTTAGACATGTAATGTCTTCAAACTCAGCATAGCATGCCAGATAGCTACATGGGTCTGATATCAGATAGTGAAATACTCGCTCTGACGTTTATGTAAACAAACGCTTGAAGGTGTTTTTGGTATAACGCCATCTATTGTCATATATATATATATATAACAATTACGTTTCATTTATATTGCACTTTTTCTGATTTTTCAACTTTCAAAGCATATTAACCCTTTTCCTGCCTCTTACAAAGCTCCTCCTCGACATCTGACATCACTCTAACTCTGCCAGTTCTTATGCTAAAAAATTCGTTTGATAGGTTTTGAATAGGTTTTTAAAAGTTCTGTAAGATGGTGCCCTCTTCCGAATTATTTTACAAGTAAAAAATAAAAAAAAACGCATTTAAACCTAAACAAAGAAAGAACATCATTTGTAATTGGTTGTTAGTGAGTTCTCAGCGGAAAAAGACATTCTGATTGGCTGGAAAGAACAAAGAAACCGCCTGATCAAAGAAAATAAAGAAAAACGCTGAGATTTTCATTTCGAATGCAATTTTAAGTATTAAAAAAATATAATTTCAGAAATTAAACTAGTTTTTTAAAAAATATACTAAAAAAACAAAATTATTTTCAAAAAATATTGAAGATTTTAGTAAAAATATTAAAGATCTAATAAAAAGAAATATTTACTTTTCTATAACGTAAAAGTCAACCTTTTTGTTTATATTATAGCTTTTATGTTGCCGAAATTGAATATTTTAGAATAAATAAATAGCAATTTATTTTTGAAAGAACTTTCGTTCTCTTCATAACCTGAAAAATTAGTAATATACTTTTTATAAACGTATCTGAGTTGAATTTAATATTATAGGCGAATATGTTTTAACAATAGGCTTTGTCTTCAGTTTGTGAGTTGGTCAATTAAAAGATTTGATTTTTACCTCATACAACCAATAATATAATTAGCAGTTAAAAGGTTAATGTTCTGTTGGTTTTTTACTACAAAAAGACTGTTAGAACATACTAGTTTATTGCACTTTTATGCAGAAATGCTGATGTAATTTTAATAATCACTTTAGGAGTGCTTTAACAAAGATAGACCGTATTGAAAGCCTGGCTTAGCAAAGTAATAAATATTGTTTTATACCAAATCTTATTACCGTAATAATTGATAGTTATTTATACTTTTGTAGAATTTATTTTATTATATGAATATGCATGTGTGTGTGCCTGTAAATTGATAAATAACCCTGAGTTTTGCCTCTATAAATGTATGTATTCAGGTTTTTACTTTTTAGAAAATAGAGAACAAGGGGATATACAATATTACTGTAAGCATGGAATTTAAATAAGGCATGATTTATCTGAATTGAATTCCAATTTTAAGCCAGATTGAATATATATATAATTTGGTCTTATTTTAAAAAGAAACGTAAAAAAGCAGCACAACGTTTTATAATTATTGCAAATTATAAATACAAGTCAAATAATTTCAATATTTTTTTTTAATTCTACAGTTAAAATAAATGAACAAAAAAATTAAAGAAATTATATGCGATGTGAAAACATAAATGTATAACTTTATTTATATTGTGTGAAAATCAAGAAGTTAAAGTTATATTTCAATATTCTGAACCTAGGAATTTATATTGGTAGAAAGAATATACTTTTATTCTAAATGGTTTAAAAATAAATTGGAGTGGAATGTTTTGTTTCACCTACGTTTAAAGTCTCAAATGTTATGATTCCCAGAAATTATCAAATGAATAGCTTGAATTTATTTTATTACAAATTGAATGCTTTAACATTATATTATTTTTTAAGTTATTGCTCATGTGACACTTTTATTATAAATACTTCTTCACTATTTTATCTCTAATTCAATCAAAAATGAAGTACTATGTGATTCTCTGTTTTTCTTTGTTTTTCAATGCACTTTTGGTTAGCTGCTATGGTATGTTTTTAATTCATTTTTTCGTTTGTGACTAAAATAAATGTTTGAAACATTTTTTTAATCCAAAGTGTGATATTAATACTTTAGAAAATGTTAATTTAAATCAATTCTAGATCTGAAAACCTTAATCTATTAAATTTTAAGAATAATAGTTAAAGATGTGACCAATGCTTTTGAAAAAGATAGTTAAGATTTATAATGAATGCTGAACAATTTACTAAAAGAAATATTTATGTAATTCTCAATAGTATATACTGTTTTCATACAATTATGTAATTTTAACAAACTTGTAATGTTCAAGTTCATCTTAAAAGGTAAAACAAACTATAAAAAAAGTCTTAAATTCATTCATTGCATTTAGGACTTTCTTATTGTTTGATTTACCTTTTCAGATTAACTAGAATATTACAAGTTTATTACAAAGACGAAAAGAAATATTATGGTATGTATTAGAATAAGATGTATTGAGAATTTCATTAAACCTTTTGGTTGGAGTGTGAATTGCTAAAATTAGAGATTGGGGGTAGGACATTCAAATATTTGCAGAATGTTATTGTAAATAAATATCTAAAAAAAAGCAAATTATTTAAATTGACTTATGTATATTATATTTTTCAATTGGAGCTTTTTTTTTAAAAAAGAAAACATTACAAGGCAGCATTATGACTTCTCGCTGTCAATGAAGAAAGATCAAAAAGCTATATGATTGTATATAAAAATTTCGCCAGACGTTAATATATGGTCTAGACTTATTATGAAATCTTTTATGTAAATAACAGTTATAAGAAATTATTTAGTAATAAAATTTTATCTATGTATTATTAATATTACAGTGAAATGGTAACATCATACAGACACAAATATATATACAGAAATATGCCTAATGCTTTAGTAATATATATAGTACTCGGAGGTTATTTGTACTTTAATGTGGGATTATATCCATTATCTAACATTAAATTATGAATGTTTTCAAAAAGGTTAAAGTTTATTTAAATCTATCTATTAGTAATAGCCCACAGATTAGTTTCAATACAACGTTTAGAATAGTATCATTGTCCTTTCTTCTTCAGATACTGATGGCTTCACCAGTGAAATTGATAGAATATAAATGATTCTCGAATAGTGAATTTTATAGAAACACAATGTCTGAGTTTGATCGAATGTTTTCTTAAAATTTAATATTTAATAATCTAAAGCTCCAGATTTAATTTGAGTGTTTAAGTACACCCAGACCACCATTACCTGAAAAGGAGAGAAGGATAAAATCACTCAAAACTTTGTGTAGATATTAACCTGTGGGCTATTACTAATAGTGGAATGTAATTAAAAATGTAAATAAATTTAATATTGTTTTGAAGACATATATGAGTTAATGTTAGATGATAGGCATAATTCAACATATAATACACCTCAAAGATCATTATTACAAAATTTCTGGCAAACATTTGGAGATTAGATGTTATACAAAAGGTTTATTAAGCAAATGAAATACTCTAAAGCCACAACATAACACATTTTTTATATATTTATAGAAAAACTGTCCTTTTTCTGTACTCCATATTCTTATATAAAAGTTAGTCTAAACATTTTGATTAGGAAGCATGTACTTAATTAAATCAGTCGTATTATTCAGGTTACTAATAATTTAAATTGTTTTATATTAATAAATCAGTAGTCAAAGGTTCTTCTCAATTCAAACATTGCCAATACTCATTCAAAAAGTATTTAATTTACTTAGTAATCCAGTTGGATGAGAAATTATCTCAAAGTGTTAAATATTATTAAAACACTGGGCATATTTACCAGTTATTAAATATTTCAGTATTTGAATCGATAGTGATAATGTTTAAATCAAAGAGAAAACTACTCTATATCACTTATTAATAAATAACAATTAAAAATTAACCTTGAATATATATATATATATTAAAACCAAGTGATAAATCATATGATCTATATAGCTTGTAATTACTAATATGTAATAAAGAGCAAATATTTCTAAACAAGCTTGTTTTATTATTTATTTATTTTTATGATTAATGCTATAAGAGAAAACATTCAAATCTTTATTTATGATTGTTCACATCTCCAGACCGATTTCGAGCTATGGCTCTCTTCAATGATGAGCTAGGAAATCAGAATCAAAAATAGCAGCTCTAACCAAGCATTTATCTAATACATAACTATTATAAAAAATATCTGAAACTTTCAGACATCTAATGTCTTCAAATTCAGCTCTCCAAATGAAATAGCTATATGGGCCTGAACTAAATTCAGATATTCCGTACATTAATAGCCTTAATATATATATACTGTACTGGACACGCAATCTATCCTGATCACAGAGGGCGCCAATAAATATGTTTTTTTTTTAATCTTAATATTTGTGTCTGAGAGCATTAATATAGATTAATATTAATTATTATTGTGTATGAAAGTGTAATTAGTGGTTAAGAGTATTTGAAAGATTGAAAATTGTGTCGTTTATTTGTTTTTCTTTGTTTTAAAGTTTTTTCAGTTTGTTATTTATATATATAGAAATTGAAAAAAAAAAACACGTTTTTTTTTTGTTTTATTATTTATATATTGTTATTTTATAAATATGAATTTTTAAAAAGTTATTTTGTTGATTAGTTTTTAGTAAATTTGTTATTTAAAGATTTTTTTCAATTTAAGAAACATTTACTTTTAAGAAAAAATATAACGTTCGAAAAATACATAAAATAAAGAATATCGATTGCATTTGTATTGCACAATGTATAAATAATAGAAAAAAAGAAATTAGGCATGATCTGTAGAATGTATGTATGTAATGAGGTTTATCACTTGAAATGTTTAAATAAGATTAGAAAGGATGTAATAGGTTTATGGTTATGTAGTCAGTGTGTAAATGTGATAAAAGATGTGAGAAAGTGGTTTTTAAGTGTAGATAGTCTAAAGTGAAAGACAGTGGAAAGGGAACAAAATATAGTTAAGGAAGATAAGATAGAGTATGGTTTTAGTAGAGTGTCAGGAAATATGGGTGGAGAAAGTAATAATGCAATGGAGATGATTAGCAAAAGAATAAATAAGATAGAGAAAGAAGTGAAAGATGTAGAAGGAAAATTAACTCATTAGAGATAAAATGTAAGGAAATAAAGGAATTATTGAGTAGGAATAATAAGGATCCAATAGATAAGGAGGACCAGAAGGTATTAGAAAATGTTATGGCTGGAATAGAGAAAGTAGATTATGAAACAGTATTGATAGGAAATTCACTAATTGGAGAATGTGGGGATATAATTGAAATGGAAAATAGAAGCAGATATGTAAAAGTTTGTTTGCCTGGAGCTAGAATTAAGGATGTAGCAGATAAAGTAAAAAAGCAAGGTAGTAGAGATGGGTATGTTATGGTGGGGACTAATAATTTATCAAAATCATCAGATAATGGACGAATATGTAGAATTGATTAGGAATTTGACTATGATTAAAAGAAGAGTAGGAGTAGTTGGAATATTACCAAGATTTGACAAGAGGCATTTGTTAGATAGGGCATGTTCTATAAATGAGAGATTGAAAAAATTGTGTGAGAGAAATTTTATGTATGTGGGTGTGTGGGATTGTTTTATTGGAAAGAGGGAGTTATATAGTAAAGATGGGTTGCATTTAGGAAAACAAGGAAGTGAAGGACATATTGAAGAAATTGATGATGTAGATAATAAAAATAGAAAACTTTTGAAGAAATTTTGTCAGAAAATGAATTTGAGTATTGGAAATTTATTACATATTTATGAGGGACAATACACATGATCTAAAAATAATATATTACACCCAATAGATTATGTATTGGTAGAGAAAGAGGGAATGAATAAAATACAGAAAATTAAGGTGTTTGATAAGGAAGAAAAAGTATGCATTAGTGATCATAACTCTATTGTAATTGAAATGGTAATGTGATGGAGAATAGAAATAATAGTGAAAGATGTGGATGAAGAGTGAATGATAAGAATAAGTTGGAAGAGTATAAAATACAAGTTGAAGAAATTATGGAAGAGTTGGTTGGGATGAGTATAAGGAATGCTGTAAAGAAGTGGAAAAAGTGGCAAATAGGGTTTTAGGTTAGAATATTCAGAATAATAAAAATAATAAAAAATGAGAATTAGTAAAAGTATAAAAGAGAGGGAAGAAGCATGTAGAAATATAAGGGTGCTATTAAGAACAAGGAAAGTGAAAAAGATATTAATGCTAAATGGGAAAAGTACTTAGAAAATAAGAAGTTGGCTAAAATAGATAATTATATAGAGAGAATGAAATTGAATAATAAATTGTTGGAGGATATTAATAAAAGTGGAAGAGTTGGAAGTAAAAATTTTGGAATTACATTAAAAGGAGAAATGTAGGGTGGAGAAAGATAGTACTACTAGATGATGAGGGAATAAAGTGTAGCTCCACAGAAAATTTAGACAGAATCTCAAATAGATATGTAATGAATATAGAAAAGGTGTTAGATGTGAAGAATAGAGTGATAGAAAACATGAAAACATATAGTAATGGAAATATTAGGTTTACAAAAAATTAACATAATGAGGTAGAGAAGAAATTAAAAAGTAGAAAGGCAAGAGGTTTAGATGGATGGGCAGCGAAAATGGTAATGAATTTAGGATATAGGGCAAAAGTAAAGTTATTATCCTGTTTTAATAAGATGGCACAAAATAGAGTTTTTCTGAGTCGTTGGAGTAATATAAGAGTAAGATTATTATTTAAAGAAAATGGTAAGGATCATAGAAAGTAAAATAATTATAGATTGATAGTGGTAACATCAGTTTTATATAACTTTTTCTCATATAGGGTGGCTAGAGGAGTTGTAAAATGAATGGAAAAGAATAATGTAGGGAAGGGGGGTGCAAGGATGTTTTAGACTAGATAGGCATATAGGAGATAGTTTATTTGTAGTTATACAACTTATGGATATGAGTAGGAATGCAGGTAAACAGTTATATGTGAGTTTTATAGATATATAAAAGACATATAATAGAGTAGATAGAAACAGATTATGGATACGTTTATCAAATTTGGGAATGGATGAAGCTTTAGTGGATATTATTAAGAAATTATATGAAAATAATTATATATATATATATATCAGGGAATATATAATCAGTTAAAGTTAAAAATGGGGTGGGACTAAGGCAAGGATGCCCTATGTCACCTTTTTTGTTTGTGTTGTATTTGAGTGAAGTGGAAAAAGCAATAGAAAGATAAGGAAGAGGGATAGAGATATCATTAATAGGTCATAAGGGAGTATATATTTTGTCAGGTCTTTATTTGCGGATGATATATTTTTGTGTGCAGAAAGAAGAGAAGATATGGAAGTTATGCTGAGGACATGTGCAAGGGTAAATAAAGAGATGGGGATTAAATTTAGTGAAGAAAAATTAAATATAATGATGGTTAATATTGGGGAAAGAGAAGGTGTAGAATTTTTATTGGGAGATATTAAGTTAAGTGTGGTGAATAGATATAGTTATTTGGGAATTATTTTACGTAATCATAAAAATTATTTGGATGAATGGGAGAAAAAAATTGATAAATAAAGCAAAGAAAAGAAAGGGATTGATAAAGAAATTAACAGTGTTTTTATACAATAAATATGATGTATCTAAAATTATATAAAAGGGAGTTGTAGTAATAGGGTTAACATATGGTAATGATGCATTATGTGTTAGTAAAGTGGTATTAAAATACTTAGAAAAAAGTTCAAAGGGAAGTAGGAAGACATGCATTGGATGCAGATGTATGGACAGCAAGGGAGGCAATTCAAGAAGAAATGGGATGGTCAAGTTTTTATATGAGAGATGCAAAAAGTAAAATGAAAATGTTTGCTAGATTGCAGTTTATGGATAATAAAAGAATAGCCAAAATAGTATTTAATTGGGTTATGAGTAAAGGGCAGGTAACAAGATGAGTGAGAAAGGTAATGTGGTCTGACAAAGATTTGGATAAAGAATTTATATCAGTAAATTTGTACAAAATATGGGATGATTGTGTTAGGGGGATTGTTGAGTGTTATAGTGATAAGGAATGAGATAAAAGAATAGATTTATTAATAAAGAATAGGGAGTTAGAGAGATGAAGAACTAGTATGGGGAGTAAAAAGAGTTTAAATATATATAGAAATAAGCAGAATATTAGGTGCGAGTTAATATATGATAATAGTAAGGAAAGTATTATTATTGTTTAAGGCTCTAACAGAATCTTTAGCAACAAGATAATATACATGTAAATGAAAAAATACAGGTGATTTAATCTGTAAATTGTGTAAGGAATAAATCAAAAATATTAGGCATCTGTTAATTGAATGTAAATGCTTGAAAATAGAAAGGGCACATATAATGAAGTTATGGAAGAATAAATATGAAAAAAGTGATTATACACAAAGTGGTTTTATGCTGGATTTGGGGAAAGATAAGGGGGATTTAGATATAAAGGCCATAGAGTTCACAAAGATTATGTTGTGGAAATGGAATGGAGCAGAATATGGAAAAATTTAGACTGGGGAAAGGAAAACAAAGTGGCTAACACGTTTCTTTAGTCATAATTGTTGAGACCTTCTTGACTCCATTTAAGGAGCTATATCACATCACATCACATGGAAAAATGTATTTACTGTGATCAAAATGGATGATGATGATGGTTTGTGCTGACTAAATTCAGGGAGAGACAAGTAATCTTAAATATTGTTCGGACAATTGAGAAATAAAATCACTAAGATAAATGTCAGCCATATTAAATTTAAAGAAATTATAAAATTTTATTATGAGAAATATAAATTATCTGAAAAAGTTTATAATATAAGAAATAGGGTTATATCAGGCAAGTACCATAAAGACGAAAACTCAATGCTCTGGCAGACAGACTGATCTTCTAATAGTGAGTTATAAAGAGAAGGAGAAAATTTCTTTTAGCAGTGAATTCACCTAAACATTGGTATTCCCATTCACAGATATTAAAGCAATATATTTTTGAAATAAATCAATGAAACCAGTGCCAGCGAGCTTTTCTAGGCCCAAAAAATGTGTTGGGACCAAAAATGTCATCCACCAATAGAAGCTGCATCAAGTACTACTTTTAAAGCAAAGATGATTGTTTTACCCCAAGAAAACTGATTAATATGTCAGAGTGTAAATTATGAAGGAAGAAATTTATGTCTCCACTTTAATAAAATAACAGAATTAGATAGAACTCTGATGTAAATGATTTCAAATTAATTAAATATTAAATCTATGATGAAAAAAAACCCCACACATTTAAAACTGGCGAGTCCCCAACCAAACAATTGGCCTAATAATAATTAAAGATCTCAATAGGAGACAAGTAAATAATTAGAAAAGCAGTTATGTCTGCCCAAGCATTTCAAGAAAGTGAAATAATTATAATTAAAAATAAACTTATAAAACAAGTTCTGAGTACACACTGTGATAAATTTAAAGCCACACATAAATACAAAATAAATCTTGCAAGCAAATATAAACATTCCTAGATTTTTATAAGTTAGTTTATCAGAGAGTGTATATGAGCAGAAAATATTACAATTATAAATACTTTAGCTGAAAAAAAGGTCTTCCACCTGTAATTTACAAGGGGATAAAGATTATCTTTCTGCTGATTTATAAAATTACAAAGAACAACAATTCCACTTTCCCATTTCAGAGACATTAGAAAAGAAGAAACAAAATATCTAAATATCAAAAACCAGAACAAGAAATACAATAGACAACCAGCCAAAAGATTTTGAGGTTTGCAAAAATGCAAACACAGTATTTAAAATCACTTATTGGATAATAAAATAATTAAAGGTGAGCATTTAAAAATACACAAGACTGCTAAAGCATTAATAAAATAGGTATATAATTAGAAACATAATATTAAACATATAAAAATATACACTCACTAGACACTCTCCGATAAATAAAATTGAAAATAAACTTAGAATCTTAAAACTAAGATTCCAAGACACACAGCAAAGTACAATAAAAATAAATAAATACAGCTAATAAATATGAGGTTAAATATTAATTAAGAATACAGATTTATTAGATTGAGTGGAGATTTAATTAAAAGAATTTACCCTGGAAAGAATAAAAGAAAATATTTACCTTCCGGTAAAGCAAAGTTCGCACAAAGTGCTCACTTTTATATTAGTTCATAATTCAGGAATTTTGACAGCAGCAAGGTAGAGGCATTGGAGATCCAGCTTCTTTTAGATGTCCATGGCGTGACTGAAGGACAGTTGGAAGTTAGGGATTCATCTTCTGGTTAAGTTAGCACAGCATATTGATGATGACAAAATGTAGATTAATATATTTTGAGACACTAACAGTACAAATGTTGAATGAGGTTAATCAGAATGAATATTAGAAATAAAAAGCTGAATCAATCCCTTTGACAGAGTATTGACTTGGTCAAGGCTCTCTAGAATAATCCATGAAATTTTTGGGGTTATTTATACCCACACTCAATTTCCTGCATACACTATCCTTGTTGTCAAATTCTACACCTCAGCACAGGGAAAATATCAATCTCACACTTAATTTAATTTAGGAAATCTAACCAGGGATAAATATAAACAAAAACAACAACACAAAATTAAATCTCCGCTTTTAGAATGAACTTTAATATGATTAAAATAAAAGAGACAAGAATGTAATTAACAAGCTTGCTTGTTTTTAATTAAATTGATTAAAAACAAGTGGTGAAAAAAAACTTTTTAAAAATCAATTCTATAAAAAAAACCTATTTTAAATATAAATGAGTATGTGTTTTAATACACGTACTTTTTTTAAATAATTAAAAAAATTTTTAACATTAGAAACTTAACGAAAATTAAAATTTTTTATTTTTATTTTTTTGTCGTAATACCATTGAATTGGATATCAATCCGGTTCTATATATATATAACTATATTAAATCGCTATGGTTATTAATATATGGAGTATCTGACCTTATTTCAGGCCCATATAGCTGTTTCAGTTGGAGAGCAAATTTGAGATATTAGATGTCTGAAAATTGCAGATCATCTTCTTAATAGTTAATTATTAAATAAATGTTTGATTAGAGTTGGTATTTTTGAATCTGATGTCCTAGCTCCTCACTGAAGAGAGTCATAGCTTGAAACTGGTGTGATGTTCGGGACAATCATAGATAAAGATTTGAATGCTTTTTCTTATAGCATTTGTCATTATAAATAAAAAATAATAAAATAAATTTGTTTAGAAATATTTGCTTTATATATATATATATATATTAGGTATTCTCTCATACATGTAACATATTTCACAACAATGAGTTAGATTATCTCAGCTAGATAACACATTTTGACCACTACAATGCATATATACATATATATATATGCATTGTAGTGATATATATATATATATTTTTTTTTTTTTTTTTTTTATATTGTATAATTAATGCATTTTAGTTGGGCATAGACGTCAGGGTTCAGTTTAATATTTGTTATCTATTTGATTAAAATATATAGAAACGAAATAAAGATACTTATGTTGAATATCTAAAATAATATTATATTTAACCAGATGTCATTTTACTATGTATTTTGGCTTCTTCTTATGAAAACCAGTCCTCTGGTTGAAATATCAATATTATATTTTGAATTTATAAGTCTATTTTGTTTTATATGCATTTTCTTTGATTAGTTTTATATATATATTATTTTAAATCAGATGTCTGTATTTATTCAAAATAATATATATAAATTTATGAAATATAATATTTGAAAATAAAGTATTTAAAAGATTATAAAAATCATATTTTCTCTCCTCCAGACGGGAGGGCCAGTCTATATGTATAACCGTGGACTTAGGAGCGCTTTCAACCTAATTTATAGATTTTTAGGTTCAATGCCTAGATCACGCCCTTGTAGTGCAAATACTGTATGTTTCAAATCACTTTATTTATAAATTTGCATATATATATATATATGCAGTGTAGTGGTCAAAACGTGTTATCTAGCTGAAATAATCTAACTCATTGTTGTGAAATATGTTACATGTATTAGAAAATACCTAAAATTTTATTGTTCTGATATTTTATATGAAATATATTATTAGGTTAACATAAACAAAAAGAAATACAAAAGAATATATATATAAGATAGATATGTGTTTGAGAATTTAAAACAAAATATGAATTTTAAAAAAATAACTACAGTATATTTAAATACAAATAATATTTAGCTCTCTAATACTTTATAATTTATGATTTTAAAAAAATACTAGTTTGAAAGGCGATTAAAATCCAAGTAACATTTCTTCTTCCCAGCTTAAAACAAACTGTAAATAATAATATAATGCAAGCAATAATGTGTGTGAGGGTAAGTACAAGCTATAAATATAGCATGTATATAGAGTGAGTAAATTTTAAAAAAATAAAACCAGTTTATATTTGACTCAACTTGATTTTCCTAAATATTTTGTAACTTATATTAGTTGCCAAAGTGTACATCGCGACAGTTATTAAGCAACACTTAGCGCTATTTTTCCTCCAATATCGTTTCTTGTTTCAATATCATATGTCAAACAATCATTTTTCAGAGTTTGTGACATTGAATATGCTGATGCTTTAGACAAGCATAGCATCAAATTTTTCTTTGGCATATTAAATAAAATGGCATCCATCCAAACATCTATAAATAATCTTTCCAGTTTCTAAATCTCTAACCAAATTCTAAAGTTATTGTGCTCCTCAACCATGTTTAAATATCTTTTAAGTTTATTTATAAGACAAAAATCCAAGCAAAAAGTTTTTTAATAACTGATTTAACCTAAATCTTAAAACTACATGTATGTTATGTAATAATTATTCAGAAGAAATCCTACATTATTTTTAAACCTGCCCATATTTCTCATCACATTACCTATTTGTGTTTCAAATGCATAAAATCAACCTTAAGCTACAGTTCAATATATAATATTTTCAGATCTGTAACGTACCTGAAGTTATCCAAATACTAAAAACCATATGGCTTACAAGCTTAACCAAAATATGTAACAATAAAATATATGGTGTACTAAAAAAAAAGGTTTAACTCATGCATTTTGAAACCTTTATAGCCAGGAACATCATGATCAAGACTTGGTAATGTACGATATATATCAGTTGTGCATTCTCATAGCTTCAAATTTTATTATCATTGGCATTCTCCATCAGATTTTATTCTAGAGTACAAATATCTGTACTTTTCAATATATAATCATGAAGTGAAAAAAAATCGATTTAGTTATCATAGTTATTCAATATTAGATTATGAAATTTAGTACGTATCTCATCGACTGGCACAAACAATTGCCACTATTGAGTTCTTTGCAATAAATAATGCAAATAAGTACTTTTTTAAATATAACAAACAGTAGATAAAAGCTTAACATCAAAAACAATCTAAAGTTATAAATAACAGGTATTTCAATAAATATAATAAACATTCAAATTTGAATCATAATTTATTGGAATTGCACAACGCATATGTTTGTAATATTTGCCTGTGTAAATTATTTTATCCATATTGTAAATATCTCGATACTTGTATGTAATTTGTTATAAATATTTTTATTTTTTTTAGGCTAAAAGTATAAGTTGTCGTTATTAATACAAAATAAAAAATGATGTTTGAGAATTTCTTGTAATGGCAATTAATCATCAGTCTTGCAAAATTTGGTTAACATATTTTTAAATAATATTGTACTTGCGACCTGAATGAAATACCTTTACATAAAATTAATCGATGTAACTTACATAGCGTTATATATGAAGTATATAAGAATGGAGATGATTGAATCTAAAAATTAGTTATTTTTTCTCAATCACTTTCATAAAATCAACAATCAGATTTCACAATAGGTTTTACCACTCAGAAGTAATTTGTTTTAATTGAAAAGGCATGTACTTCTATCCATAAATGAAAAAAACGTATTTATATATACTTCAATAAAAATCAATAAATTAAAAACTAACTATGATAAAACACAGTTGCTGAAGCTTTAAATATAAAATTACAAATATAAAGCTGAGTGCTTTCGGGGGACATAAACCTCCATAATCATAGCCAAATACAAAATGAATACAAAATATAAACCCTTATTCCAAAGCAAAATGTGTATCTCAAATAAAATGTAAAGTAAATCTAAATAAATAAATAAAATGACATAAAAATAGAAATACAATAAAAATAAATATTATAACGTCCACATTTTAGAAATATTAAAAAACAATCCTTTCTATTAATAGCATTGGGATTGCCAGTTATAAAACAAGCTTGTTTAATCTTACTTTTATGTTCCACAAACACTGAATTACCCAAAGATTTAGTTTTAGTATAATGATATAAATATTTATGCTGTGAAACTCTATTTCAAATATTGGTTTTAGTTTCATCATAATAAATAGAATGACAATCTTTATGAGGATACCACATACTGTGTTAAATTAGATTCAATTTTAAATTTTGAATTGTTAATCCATCAATTTGTATGAAAAATTACTTGAAAATCTGGAGATAACTTATCAATTAACTGTTTTTTAATAGAATGAATATATGGTGCAAAACTATACAAGTTTTTTCCATCTTGTCAGGTTTAAACCGCATATTATGTAAAAATTTTACAACTCTATTATTGATAATTGAATGTTTATGTCCAAGTTTCACTAAGTCCTCAATAAAACAAATAAGATTTTCTTTTCTATGTGCCTCAAATTTACAAAGATGGTGATTTCTATATAAAAAAGAATTCAAAGATGCCAACTTGTGCACTTGAGGAGAGTATGAATGCGAATGAATTAAACCACGAACTTCCATAGGTTTTACAAACATATGGTAGTCCAAATGATCTTCTGTTCTATGCACAATAATATCTAAATATTTCACTTCCTGTAATGCATCTTCCCAATTTATCGTAAGATTTAAATTAGGTAGCCTCAGGAATACTACTTTGAATCTCCAAAATGATATTTTCAGGTGCCACAATAAATATATCATCTACATATCTAGAGTAGATAATATCAGATACAGAGTTAATAAATGTAGGAATAATACTATGCTCAAAATGGTCTAAAACTATACTTGAGAGAATTTCATTAAGAGGAAGCCCTATAGGCCAACCATTCAACATTTGAAAACAAGAATCTTTAAATGTATCCACTAAATTTTCATCCAGCCAAGTCAAAAATTCAACAATAAAATCAATTTTATGAGATGGAAAGACTTTATCATGTAAAGATAACTTGACTATAACTATTGACTGCTTATGATCAATGGACCCATACAATTCCATAACATCCAGTACTGCAGATGTAAAATTAAAATTAATTTTAGCATTTTTAATAATATCAATAAATTTAAACGATGAATTGACTGTAAACAACCCAAAACCTATAGCATCAATCAACCAACGATTAATCAAAACAGAAATTTCAAAATAATGTACACTATCAAAATCCATCATTAAATGTAAAGGTGTATCTCGTTTATGTAATTTAACATTTGCAAAAATTCTATGAAGGAATGAGGCAGACATGTAAACTAAAATACTTTCTCTTTTTCTTTATGTAAACCATTAGCAATAAATTTCTCACAATTAAGATTACAATTAAAACCTTCAAGCTTTTTAAACTTTAATTTATTTGAGATATGCATTTTGATTTTGAATAAGTGTTTATTTACATGCGAATATCAGCCTTTCAAGCTAATTGTGCAAACGCTTTGCGAGTGTTAATAATAAATGAATACTTTCTGACCAATACAAGATATAGAATTTATGCAGGAATAAAAAGGAATCCTCTTATTCCTACGACTCAAATATTTGTATATGAGCAAATCTGAAGTACTGGCAAAGAAAGTGTGACAGTAGAATAGTCACTTTAAATTACTATATACAATGTCTGAATGAATGACATCGATGAAATTGTCTAGAATTTACTAAACATCATTCCAACTGAAACTTAATCATATATATAAATAAGCATTTATTTTTATAGCGTCTGTATACAATTGTAATTACATTTGGATATCAGCCTTTCAAGCTAATTGTGCAAATGCTTTGCGAGTGTTAATAATAAATGAATACTTTCTGACCAATACAAGATATAGAATTTATGCAGGAATAAAAAGGAATCTTCTTATTCCTATGATATTCGAATGTAATTACAAATGTATACAGACACTATAAAAATAAATGCTTATTTATATATATGATTAAGTTTCAGTTGAAATGACGTTTAGTAAATTCTAGATAATTTTATCGACATCATTCATTCAGACATTGTATATAGTAATTTAAAGTGACTATTCTATTGTCACACTTTCTGTGCCAGTACTTCAGATTTGCTCATATATAAATATTTGAGTCGTAGGAATAAGAGGATTCCCTTTTATTCCTGCGTAAATTCTATATCTTGTATTGGCCAGAAAGTATTCATTTATTATTAACACTCGCAAAGAGTTTGCACAATTAGCTTGAAAGGCTCATATTCGAATGTAATTACAATTGTATACAGACACTATAAAAATAAATGCTTATTTATAAATAAGTGTTTATATTTTGTATTTATTTTGTATTGGGCTATGATTATGGAGGCTTAAGTCCCCCAAAAGTGCTCAGCTTTGTATTTGTAATTTTATGTTTAAAGCTTCAGCAACTGTGTTATATCCATAATTACAGGGTTATAATTTTCTTTGCGAAAAAAAAAATGTGGAATAGACCAATTTTAACTTTTATACTTTCACATTTCACGTTAACGTTTGACATTTCCTCAGTGATTAAACATTCTCTTTAATTTAATCTTTTTTATATATAATCACAGAACTGATAAGTGCCTGTGTAAATGTTTCAAATGAAAGTTGCAATATAAAATAGGACTGTCAACATGAATTTATAAACTAATAACCACTTTTTACAAATATATGCCTAACTCACACATATAGTAAAAGTAATTATTTTAGAATAAATAAAGTAACTTAATTAATCATATAACAGTAATGTAATATTCAATTTCATTTACTAGCATAGCGATTGCATGTAATTTTTAAATAGAGGAAGTTTACACTCTATGCACATGTGCTGTAATGTTGTTATAATAGCTCAACAATGTTTGGACTTTGGGTGCAAATGTTAAGTTGACTGCTTTTATTTTTACAAAGTCTCTATATTGTGCTTTAGTTTGAGAGATGTTCCATACTCAACAAAACATTATTGATCTATTATACCAAAATTAGAGAACATGTACATTCCATAAATCTCTTTTGTTTAAATGTATATAAGTATATATTAATTCTAATATTCTCACAGATAATTGATAAATTCATAATATTATTTCTGGGAGCTTCTATGTAATAAAAATACAATAGCTAAATAGCTGACATTCGTCAAGCATTGTTAGCTGAGAGGTCATCACAGCTGCCTTGCAAGCAAGTAGTTGGTTGCAGACGGTTGTGGGTTCATGTCCTGGCAGATGCTATGACATATGAAAAAAATAGCTGACATTTCAGTATAATAACAAATACTTTCCTCAAAGCTTCTTCTTTCTCAAATCATAAGAATGTGTAAGGCGAGATTTAAAATTATTTTTTCCTTTGTTATTTTCACTTCATTCTCAAATTTTATTGATTAGGAAGTTCTAAAAAATAATTGTCTTTTTTAAAATATTGTTAATTTTCTTTTATTCATAGTTTTTCTTTATGCTCTTATGTCTTTTAAACTGTTTATAGCTTCCTTTAGCAATTTCAGATCATATTGTTCAATTTTTGCCAGAATATGTGTTTTATTAAAATTGATATCAAGATTAGTTAATTTGATATGTGAATAAATAGTTGATGAATTAGATTTTTCTCTAACTGCCAACATTTGTTATTCCTTTCTTATGTTCCTTCTATGATTGATCTGTCCAATATATGAATGAAAACAAACTCAACATGGAATTTTATGTACACCATGACACTCCAAAGGAATTTTATCTTTAGGATGTAAGAATATTTAATTAATTTCTTTTTTTCAAAAGAAAGCTATTGGTTAATATTTCCCAACCAATATAATTTGAGAATGAGGAGAAAATAACAAAGGAAAAAGATAACAATTTTAAATCTGACCACACACATTCTTATGATTTGAAAAAAGAGGAAGTTCTGATGAAAATACCTGCTTATTGTACTGAAAGATCAGCTATTAAGCTTTAATATTTTTATTACATAGAAGCTCCTGAAAAGAATATTATATATATACTGTACCACTAGGCATGATACATGTAATAATTTTATCTAAAATTATTAAGAAATAAAAATTTTCATAAATAACGCGCGGTTTCAAAATTAATTATAAAAAAAAACAACATACAAATAAAATCATTATGACTAAAATAAGTTTTGTAAAAAGAAATGAAGGTTTTAATAAATAAATAATATGTTAGTCAAAATAAGTTTGAGGGAGCTGTTGTTTATAAAAGTTTAGTTTTTTTTTTTTTTAAAAAAAAGAAAATACAGTTAGCCCAGGGAAAAATTAAACCCTGCATCATTCCTAAAGTTTTGCGAATTAATTTACGAGTGATTCAGGGGAGAGAATTTAATTTAGAAAAGTTAAAACTATAAAAGTTTAAAAATAAATCTTTGACATGAAATTAAAATACTCTCTTTTCAATTAATTTAATGAAATGAAAATATATATGTGCAGAAACAACTTGATTTTAAAATATACATTAACACGTGTTTATATGTGTATGTATAAAAAGAAGAGGAATTAAAAAAAAAGGAAAATGAAAAATAAAGTTTGTAATATAAAAAAATTAAGTTAAATTATAAGATGGCTACAAATAAAAATGAAATTAATTAATCAGCAAAGGCTACAAATAAACAATAGGATAATTAAAAAGGTTATATCTTATCGTAATTAAACTAATCTAATAATGAATGTGAACACATAATAGGAATTTAATTAATAAATTTAATCAAAGGCAAGCAGAACAATAAAAGTAATAGCATATAAATAGGCCCAGAAAAAAGATCATGATCAGCAAATCAGATCTTTTAGCAGTATTATTCTAGTCTTTAAAATAAAACTTATTTTTTGTGAACTCCAAGAAAATATGTGTTGCTGATCAGAAGTCAAAACCTGAGCTGTTCACCCCTAGAATATCTGAAAGTCTCCAATTTGTCACCATGAATATATAACAACCTGAGCTGTTCGAACATTTGTCTGCCAGACTGAAATACAGCAAGGAACAACATTCGTCTTTAAATCTAGAATCCAACTGGTTGGTACAATTCACATCAAACAGGAGAAAGGAGCAGCTGCTCATTTAGGATCATGTATCTGAAAAACTATAGGTAATATTAATTATTCTTTATTCCCATTGTGTCATAATATATCATTGTAGTCATTGCAATCCTTAAAGCTTCCAGTGTCACTGTAGTAAATGAACTGTATAATTAGCATAAAAAAGGACTATTTATGTGCAGTTAGTGTAAGCAGAAAACGTTCCCAAAACTTTTCCAAATCATACAAACAAATATCTTATATGATAAAATATGTGTGCATGATATATGTTTTAATGCTTATATTTATTTATGCTTTATGTTTATGAATAATATGTGTGCATTATATATGATGTTATGTATTATTTTATTCAGAGAAAAAATGATGAATGAATTCACAAATTAGTTATCAGTTAATTTTTTTAAATATTTAAACTAAATTATTTTTGGAAGCTAGTATTTGTCAGTCAATTCTTTTACTAAGACCAATAATTAAAGTAGTTTATTATATTACTTTTCGATTGATCTAGTCATGAGATATCCGAGTGCTGGATAATGGGCCTACCATCCAGGCATGTTAGTTACTTCTTGTAATTAGCTGATGCCTGAGGTTTACCTTTAAACACTTAAAATGTTTTGGATGGTAGGGATTTGAATCTAGCAGTCGAGGTGGGCCACAGTCAGGAGATGTGATTGTGTTATGCTCTGCATAGCTCCGTCTGATTGTGAGTATTGTTGATAGTTCTACTATCAATGGTATTCTTCTCTCTGCTTGAAGGGCTGATTCAAGAAGGTTCAAACCCAAGTAAACATTTTCTATTTGAAGGGAACCGGTCCAATACCAATATATATATATAAGAAATAAATTAAAATACAATAAATGGATTAAACTATCTTATTAAGGCCACTTCTGTTGTGTTTTGTTAAAATTTAAAAGGAACCTTCTTATCATGATACATATATCTATAACTGCTATTAATGATCAATATAGAACACAACCTGTGATTTCTCCTATCCTTCTAATTTGTGCGTTGAGTTCATTTTCCAACAATGATAGGGACTGATATTCTTCATAGGCATACATTAGTTGTGTTTTCTTTTAATGTTGTGGCACTTATGGAAGTCCTCATGTGATGATTGCATATTTATGGTGGATGGATAAATGTTTAAATTAAGCAGCAATGTACTTTTGTGACTGTATTAACAAGTAGTAATCCATAAATCAAGAGCGTCTATTAATTGTAATGTTGATTTATATTTAATAAATATTTTCTTCCAATACAGTAAAGTATATTTCAACCAGATATATAATTCATAAAGCAAAAAAAAATATCCTGAATTTAATATTATATTTTCCTGAACAGTTTTCTTTAATCCTGCTATTTTCAATAAGTTGAGCTGTAAATTTTTTAAAATCTTCCAGTTCAATACCAAAGAATGTGTTCCCTCCTATCTTTAAATCTTTTTTAAGAATTCTTCTACATTTTTATTTTTAAAACGTTTGCTTCTAATTAAAAGTACATAATAGATTACTGATTTCTTTTTTTATCTTTTAATTACTTTTATGTAACAGAAGTGTATATTGTTTTTTTTTTAAATCTACAAATGTAATTAACTAACTATTTTTAAAATAAAATAAATTCTTTAGCCAGCATTTATTTTAGATACCACTTTTAGGTGTCTGTTATAAGATTTCAAGTTCTTTGTTTGAGTTTGTTCATATTTCAATATATATCATCTTATAGCAGACAGTTCAAAGTGGTATCATTTTGAACTTATTATTAGTTCACAGAGGGCGGTACTGGATTTCTTAACTATGTTGGGGTGATTTAATGTTTAATATTTGTATATTTATTTCAGTATAGAGTTATGCACTGGGATTATTTGCTATACATTTGTGTTAGGTGATTTAAAGATTAACATCGTTTTATTATTTCTTTCAATTTCCAATATTTTCACGTTACTATAATTAAATTAAAACCATATATACACGATTTATTATGGTCATAAAAGACAAAAGCTGATAAATTATCATTATTTTTATAATTTTGTTTTGTATTTTGAACTCTACAAGAATAGTTGAAAGCACTCCTAAGTGATAGTTATAGATATATTTTTTATAAACTTTTAAGTACTGTATTTTCTAATCTTTCTTTATAAATTTATAGATATAATAACGAAACTTAAATATATTCCAAATAACTGTAAACAGCTTATAATATAATATAAATAAAAACTTACAGAAAAATATTTTCGATTATATTCATAATCATTATCAACTCAACTTTCAAAATGGAATCGTCTATTACCAACTGCAAACATATGTTGATTTAAATATCCCACAATTCATTAATCCTAACATTTGCTGACTGAATATTTATTAAAGTATTTTTATACCTACTAATAAAAACTCCCTCTTTAAGTTTTCTTTTTTCATTATCTCTTTCTTGACCTAAATTTTTAATCTTTTTTATATCAAAATCAAATTTAGAATTACAATTCCTATCATGATAATAAAAAACAGATTCAGTATATAACTTCACTTCATTATTACTACCACTATATATCTGTACATTTTTTTATGACTCATGATAGAAATTGTAATTTTAAATTTGATTTTGATATAAAAAAGATAAAAATTTTAGGTCAAGAAAGAGATAACAAAAAAAGAAAAATTAAAGAGGCAGATTTTATTAGTAGGTATAAAAATACAATAGACAATAAGGAAGGTCAGACTTGAAAATTACAGACCAGTTTCGATAATGTCAGTTTCAGCTAAATTATTTGAATTGATTATATATGAATTTGTTTATAATTACCTGGATAATCCTTAATATAGGTGAAAACCAGTTCAATAAAGAAAATATTTTTTATTTTTATATAGTTGTTTTATTTCAATTGTGTGGGAACTATTATTATAATCACCTGAATAAATTCATTTATAAATTTCAGCATTGGTTGATGAGAAGATTTTTTTATTACAAACATAATGCATATTACTGATATTGTGCCACATGCCATTGATAATCAACGTCAAATTGACATTTGTTTTGATTTGTCTAAGACATTTGAAAAAATTTCTCTTTTTATATTAATTAATAAGTTAGATTAACCCAGATTAACTGTGCTTATATATATATAAAACACCACATTTTGTTAAATAAGATTATTTTTACAATTCCGGTGTTTTCAAAGATTTGTTTGGGACTATTTCTGATCAATATATATATATATAAAGGACATATTTTGCGGGTTTATCCTGCAAAATATGCCTTTTATACACACAACCTTTGTAAATCTTCGTATCAATATATATATATATATTGTAATGATATATAAATATGCCGTTACATTAATTTAAAATAAAAACTTTAAGTTCCCAAATAAAATAAATTTATTAAAAACTAAAAGCTAAAAAAAATTAAAGAGTTGTTCAATATATATATATATATTCGCACAGATGCAAAACTTTAAAAATTATTTCTTTTTTTAATAAAAAAAAAAAGGTATTTGAACATACTTTTTTAGAAAAAAGTATAAGAAAAAGATAAAATATTTTTGTAAATGGAAATTATTATTTTATAAATTAATTGAAAAGCAAACAAGCCCTTGGGGCTCTTATATAATTAAAAAGTCATTTGAAAGATATAAGTAAGAGAATAAAAAGAATTAGATTGACCAATGAAAGCACCAAGCCTCAGTTCGGACCCTAATAAAAATGATTGATTAGTGACATTTTGTTTGTTGAATCGAGAGGATGATTATAAAAGAAAAAATATTGAAATTAAGGACAGTGCCAGACAGTTCCAGCTTGATTGTTTTTGAGAGGAGTGATAGGATGCACATATCACCCTCTCTTTCTATTTTAAAAAATGAAATGACTGTGATACCGGAATGGAACCAGCTAAGGCAACCTCCAGAACATCAGACCGGTCTTCAAATGGAGACATCACAAAATTGGCACCAAGAACCGTGACTCTTCTACTGTAAACTATTGAACTGAACAATTTTAAAATTTAAAAGTAATTAGGAACTTTCGTCAAGATTTGACAAGTTTAATAAACAAGCTAAATCTAATTTTTGTAAAATGAACTATAATCTGATTTTTCCAAATCAATTATTGTTTAATTTTTTTTTCATTTAAGTTTGCCAAAAATCATTTCCATTTTTTTTATTTATTAATATTTATTGTAGAAATTATTAAATGCATTAAATTTAAGTTGGGCATAGATGCTTGAATAGATTCATTCACATTTAATTATGTTTTTAATTTTATATTTGATTACAATATATAGACATTTGGTAAATAATGATATCTTATGTTGAATATCTAAAATGTATTTATTTGGATGTCTTTTTAGTTATTGGTGTCAATGCTGCATCTTATGATGAATGCCATTGGGTTTCTTGTGAATTCCCTCTGCAATTACATCAGTGACTTTATATTTTGATCATTTATGTTTATTTTGAAATGTTTTTGAGCATGTAATCTATGCTCAACATTAAACAACAAACTTTTATAAAATCCATCTGTGTGAATTTATATAAATGTTAAATTCAAGTCGGGCATGAATGGCTATATAGATTTGTAAAGTTATATTAATTAATTAGGGGAGGGTAATCTTAGGTTATTTGTTTCGTAATTAAATTAGGTCAATGGATTGGATATATTGGTATAATTAGTAGATGTAGTATGAGATCTGCTATAGGCAGGATCATTTTATATGCCACATACCCCTTGTTGCCTATGGAAGGGATAGTAAGATGAAACACAGTCCCTTCCTATGGAGTTTTTATTTTATTGTTCTTCTTGCCGACAGATGTAGCATTCCTGTTTGGTTGAGAGTCAATATCTTCTCTAACCATACTGTTCAGATGTACATTCCTGACCATATAGTATTTAATGCTGTTGTATTTTCATGCTGCATTGAATACATCAATGTATCAGATGGATTGATGCCGGTTTGACTGTGAACTTTTGGCCTAAGGTTAAATAAGGAATAGAATATTTTCTTTTCAAATACAATCTATGTAGTTTATTCATACTCGACAATCTTAAAATAAATATAAAATTCATCTGTGTGGATGATTTAAAATTTTAAAATAATAATTTAAATTAAGAGTTAATATTAAAAAAAGAAAATAAATGTTATTCCTCAAATTTAAAATGATTATATATGTGCGTAAATAAATGTTGTTTATGTGTTAATTACTGGCAGTGGCTTTTATTTTTTTTTATATTTAAGATATAAATTAAAGATATATATTATTATCTCTGCATCTCCACTGAGCTAGTGACTTGGGCTAACAGTCTAAATATAAAATAAAGTGGGATCTTAACTGCCTACTTTATAAATTTTCTAGGTTCAAATGCCTAGATGGCGCCCTTGT
Organism: Epiperipatus broadwayi; assembly: GCA_028023455.1. Lineage (NCBI taxonomy): Eukaryota > Metazoa > Onychophora > Udeonychophora > Euonychophora > Peripatidae > Epiperipatus > Epiperipatus broadwayi. The sequence goes on along the minus strand of JAQFVV010001069.1, from coordinate 50,778 downwards.
AGTGCAGATTATAGTAAGAGTCGTCTTTCACTTTCTATTGGACCGTTATAATATATATATATACTTTTGACTTAAATTATTTAATATCTTATTGCAGCATTTCATGCTTTGACGATGATATTAAAATTTATAAATACATTAAATTACTGATGATTGCAGTTATCTACAAAATTGTATCAATAAGATTTGAATTATTGTGTTATTAACAATTACATGAATAAAATATGGATAAAATTAAAATGATTAATTTCTCAAGAAAAAACAGATTTTATAGTATTTAATTATATGAGGATAAACGAATATAAAGATTTAGATATACATTAGAGTGAAAATTACTTTTCCAAAGACATGTACATTATTTACATTCTAAAGCTTTTAAAGCTGTGGGTTACATTATTAAGGCAGTAAGATTACTTAATAAGAAAATTTATGAACATCTTTTTATGTGTTTGGTATAAATAATTCAAACTATGGCAGTGTTATTTGGAACTCTAATAATCTGATAGTAGAGCATTGGGGTGCTGTACAAAAAAATTACAAGTTATTATAGAGCAAAGTATGGGGTAGTTTATACTTTTTCTATTACTTCATTGAAGCTATTAAGAAATCCTAATGACATTTTGCTTCTTGCAAAAGTATTTTAAGGGAAAATCAACATAATAAACTGCATCAGTGCTTTTGAAACATGGTAAAAATTTACACATTGCAAAATTTAGAACTAATTGTTTAAGAGTTTCTACATTATTTAGACTTCCAAGGTTGCTTAGTTATTATTATTTTCATGTTCATATTCATCGTTTAACTGTAAATAAAATAAAATATAAAACATGTCAAATGTGCCATAGCTATATTATTACAACCACACACCCTCTTTAAATAATAAAGTTCAAACTTTAGCTTTTCCATTTCAGTGTAGTGCTAAAGTTGAGCTTTTGCTATTTAATAGCTATGGGCATTCCCAATATTATGTATATAAACAATTATAATATATTTCACTAGTCATATATGTTATATGATTTTTTTTATTACTTTTGTATTTGTTTATTATTAATATTGAGATTTGTAAATAGGCTTCTTTAATATGCATGGAATATATGTTGATTTCACAAAAGTGAATTGAATTGAAAAATTATTATTATTATTATTATTATTATTATTATTATTATTATTATTATTATTATTATTATTATTATTATTATTATTATTATTATTATTATTATTATTATTATTATTATTATTATTATTATTATTATTATTATTATTATTATTATTATTATTATTATTATTATTATTATTATTATTATTATTATTATTATTATTATTATTATTATTATTATTATTATTATTATTATTATTATTATTATTATTATTATTATTATTATTATTATTATTATTATTATTATTATTATTATTATTATTATTATTATTATTATTATTATTATTATTATTATTATTATTATTATTATTATTATTATTATTATTAAGTTTACTAAAACTACAAATTATTTTTTTTTTCAGTTCCTTATTACAAAGAAGGTAAGATTTATATATATTTATTATCAGACTATATATTGAAATGGTATTATTTAGACAGCATCCCATTTCACCTACTATGTTCCATAGTCATGTCTTTCCCCCAGGTCAAACCCTTCCAGCCCTTGTATATAACCTTACAATAATTTATTTTGAGATGTAATAGTGTATATTTACATGTATATGTGTGTATTTGTATATGTGCACACATCTAATAGTCATATTAATGTCTGTATACATATAGTGCATACACAGTTATAAAGTTAAAATTAATGAAATGGTATAATTAAATTAAGTTGTGTGAACATTGTTATATGTGTGTAACCACCTACATATATATCCAAAAGAAGCTATAATGCAATAGATTTAAAAAGTATTACAACTCTTTTAAATTAATATAAATTTGAATTTTTCACAGTTAAAAACTCTTTATTTAAATGCATAGGTATATAAATTTCAATTCCTGTGATAGTCTAGTTTCACACACACATATAATAAAATGTTTACAAACTTAAACTCTTTTAAAAAATAGTTGTCTGTTTTTATAAAAAAAAGTTGTAAATTCTTAGAAAACTATCCGTAAGCAATTAATAAAATTTGGAATCAAAATCTTAAATGTATTTTAGAAATAAAACTAAGAACAAAGAGTGACCTGGTTAAATGTCATTGTTTTAGCCAAGAAATGACCACCAAAGATTTCATTTTTATGGATTTTAAATTATTGATGAAAATTTTGTGCAATGTTGCAAAAAGGGCACTCGAGTTACTGATTTTTCTTGTATAAATAACATTAAACTTTAAGTTGGGGGGGGGGGATTTTTTAAGAATTTTATATAGAATTGTTGCCAGTCACTATGACTAACTGAAAAATGGAGCATGGTGGCTAAGGCCATTCCACTTGCTGCCTCTCTTTTCGAGAGATAGGTCTATGGAAATGGAAGAATGGGGGGAGGGACTAATAGACTGCCAAGAAGACATCAGGAAAAGAATCAGCCCATCTGAGAATGATGGTGCTACAGCCACAGGGAAGTCCAAGCAAAAAAAGATATGGGAACACGTTTTTCCACAGAGCTCTTTAAAAAGAATTCTATTAAATTATCTAAAAGTTAAGCTAACTATTAATCTATAATGTGCACAAACTTTTAAATTGTAATAATGTTCTAATAATTAAAACTGATTTAAATCTGTAAAATATAATTTAAAATTCAGATAAAATAATACTTGTAAACTTGCTTATTTATTAAATTAAAATCTAGAATTCTAAATGCTTGTTAAATAATGACTTATTCAGTTATTATCCTATTACTTCCTAATCTATGATCACACCTTTCTTATTTGTTTTATATATATTTATTTTATAATTTATGTTGTGCCCATTTCAGAATAGAGATTGATTCTATGAATAAAATTTGAGGGGGGGGGTGATTAGAGGCTCTCTCATAATTCATTATTTTCATCTTTAGCACACACATAAATCTCTGCTCTAAAGACCTAAATATATTTGTTAAACTTTTGTGTTTAGCTTATTATTATTATTGCTGTTAGAATTGAGTTTGCAAGTTAATAAAGTAATTAGTTAATAAATGCAAGAATGAGTTATAAAGCATATTATACATACTGATTAAGTCCCAGGTATGCTGTAGCCCTCTTTTGAGTTATAGTATAAACTATGCAGAGTTGTTAACAAATTAGACTACTTTAAGTATTCATTTTAACAGGTTTTAAGAATGCCTGAACTGGTGTATGGTAGTTTTGTGGAATGAAACTATAGAATTTTGCATACCTTAATATTATTATGTTTAGTGTGGTGATTGTGTTTTTAGGAAACACATACACACATTTATGCCTTGCTGTATGTTTTTTATATGAATGGGCTTCTGGTTTTAATGCCCATCCCATATATCTCGTTTGGACAGCTCTTCTTTAGAACTGGAACATGAGGGTCCATATTGTTTTATAAGCTGAGCTGCTATGATTACAATTATATGTTCAATTTATTTACAGCAAGTTATATGGTCCACAGGAACTGAATATTTGGGACTGAATCCCCTGAGTAACTACACATTTGAGACACACACATCGCAAGTAATATAGATATATAACACCATAGTATCTGAAGTCATACTACAATGTTCCAATTCATCACACAATAATATAATAAGATTTCAGTATTGATATGATTATGTAGTCTGGATTTGTACGTATGTAATCTGCAAAGAGAACCTATTGCAGCTCATTAAGTATTATTAAATGATTTTTTATTAAATGTTATAATGATAAATCATAATTCTTCCACAGACTTAGCCATTACAAACCTAATAGGGAGGGCATAATAAAAATAAGGCATGAATAGACTGTAGATTATTAAATTTGTAATAAACTCTTTTAAATTATAGGGCATCAGATGAGATTTTGTTCTCAAACTTGCTCATCATTGTTACCCTTGCACATGTCATTCAATGCACTCATTCTTATATAATCTATATTTAATAATTAAAGTATATTAAATTATAATCAATGTGTTGCATATCATTTGTAATCCATTCCAGATCTTAGTTAAATTTTTTAATACTAGCATTAATTATTGATACATGTATTGTCTAGCCAGCCATAGATGTGTGTGGAATTATTTATGTAGAAATTTAGTCATTTATTCCCTGAGTCTCTTCTCCACTCTTTGCTACTGCCAGCACAGCACATGAATTAAGATACTCCAAGTGTAGCCTCATATATGTCATTCATAGGGCAGTCAGTCATGGAGTATTGATAGAGGAACAGAGGTGCAATCTGATTTGAGGTCTCAACCCCCCATCTAGATCAGCCTTGGGGTAATTGCCAAGACTCTGGATTTTGTTGCGGGAATGTACAAATCTGATCGTTACAATATAAAATTGTGATTACATCTCTCCTTAATTTTCTGTCCAATAAAGGTACAAATTTTTAATTATCACGCATATATGAGTATAGAGATTAAATGGTATTATATAAAATTGTGTTTTAAAAATTATTGTTTTTATGTCATTTTTTAGCAACAGTATTTATTTCCAATTTCTGCTATATAATAAATAGTCTTGCAAAAATCAGAATAGAATAGTTTTCTTCTGTTGTAAAAATAAATTAAATTTTTCATTATTTACATACCTTTAATAATCATAATGCTATTTTGTTTGCTAAAAGTAATAATTTATCAATTAGAACGAAAACTTATTGGATAATCGTTTTATTTTTGTGCTTTTTATAATAACCTCTTTACAGACTGTTATATCAATTGGAATATTGGCATAATAGAGGGTTAAAATTATGAGAAATGTTGCAAAAATTAATAAAATTTGCAAATAAATAACATTTTTATTCTATTGTGTGCAAAAAGCATAGTCATTAAATAAAAAAAAAAAAATGACCAAGACATAATTTTTGCGGAATTTTCAGATAAAACATACTAAGTAATAATGTTTGATAGACCCAAGGTTGCTAATCACTAATACTGTAAAATGAGTTTGATGTACTAAACGGCTAATAAGTATATTACAATTATATATTTTAGCAGAAAAATAATTCTATATTTATTAAAAACTCATACCAAATTTCTAGCATATTCTGAATTAATTAGATGTCATTCAAATAATCATGAACGTTAATACAATTAGATAAAATTGATTTCTAAATATATAAATTGAAAGCCTTTTCAACAAAAACTCCAAGTTTGTGATAAGGTTGTAATTCAAAATTAACAACAGCAAAAGAGTTAAGTTTTTTTTGAGTTCATTAATTGCAAGATGTGATTTTTTTTAATAGGATAGAATTGGCACTGCATATTAAATCTTAATGTAAAACATGTTTCTTTTTTTTAGTTCTATGGTATAATTGATAAATTATTTATATTAGCTAATTCCTTATTATATTCTCCTGCTATTATTTGTCTCAATTTTGATTAATTATTAAATAGTAGAAGACAGTATTTAATAAATCCATTTATACTGAGATTTTAATCTATATACTAGGACAAATTCATAGATTATGGTTTCGTCTAACATCAGTCTCAATGTAAGTATAAAAAAAGAGCTGAATAATATTTAATAAGAATTATCATTTAAGGATGATTAGTTATTTATTATTAAAATAAACGGTAGTATTGGAAATATAATAAATACAATTTGTCATATATTAAGCAAAGTGTAATCGAGTAGGCAAATGATATTTATTAATAAAATATGTGTAGATAATATTTTTATGTTTTTATTTTTTATGAAATCAGTTTATAAAGGTATGTAATGCAAAATATTGTTCAATTATTATCTGCTGAGACATTTATTCCATTGTAAATTCAGTCGAAATAATTTGACTTATAAATTGTTATATTTTATAGCCGAGAAATATATATATATTGAAACAAAGATTTTCACAGGTTGCATATATAAACGACATATTTTGTGGGTTCATCCGTGTTAAAAAAAAATTAAAATATTAATATTCCGACGTTTCGACTTGGTCACACAAGTCATCCACTGGGTGACTTGTGTGACCAAGTCGGATTATTAATATTTTAAAATTTTTTTAACACGGATGAACCCACAATATATATATATATATTGTGCCCTTTTCTATAGGTCAATGATGGTTATAAATGGTCAATTACTAAAAAAATTTAAAATTAATATTATATAGTATTTAAAATTATAGATTATATTAAGCAGTAAAAGATTAATATGATATATTTAATAATAAATATTGTGATGGTGAGAATTGTATCTAATTCTATATTTTTCTAAATTGTTTTTCAAAATTTTATATAATTATTTTATATAATATAAGTAGCAAATTTATTAAGACAGATAAAATTAAACTAAACACCGGAAATGACTACGTGACTGTCTGAAATATTCTATGTATAAGCACCGGTTTAAATTAATACTAATAATTAAAATATTTAAATAGTATATTATAGAAGTGGATGGAATTGTCACACATCATAATAAAAATAAGTAGTATACATCTTTATTAATTATTGTTTCAAAATTGTTTTAAAGGTAATTAAATTGTAATAGATAATAATTGATTTAAAAATAATAATTAGTTAACATTTAAGTCTATGATGTCATGATTTTAAAACTTTAGAAATTGTTTATAAATCCAAGTAGGGATTGACCAATAAAAAAATAGATCTTGGCAGACAACCAAAATTGCGCCAACTAATTGTATAAACAGAGGAGAACAAAAATGTGTTGACTCCAGAGCAGAGGTAAAATTTTAAGCTCTCTAAATTTTTTTTTTCTTCAATTTATTAGTCAATTTTATTATAATTTTAATAATATCTTTGAAAGAAACCAACTGACAATTTAAAAATCATCCGAAAAGAATCTTAGAATAAAATTTAAAAAAAAAAAGTTTTTCATAGTAATGTTTCACTAACTTTACAGTAACCTGCCAGTGGATTCTATCGAAATATAATCGGAGTTTTCAATAGAAAATGGATAGATTCTTAAAACCAAGTTGTAAATTTTATAATGTTCCAAATATGTTAATGTTATTCGTTGATATAGTTTATATAGCGTATCACTATGAAAGCTGTTTTCATGTGTATAAAATCAATGAAAGGACATTGTGCGCAAAGTTAATGAAAATAATGGAAAATAAAAATAAGTATTATTCGTATAAGAATAAATGGACAAAAGGAATTTTAATATTGAAATAGTTTGAATTGCTTTCTTTGAGATGACTTGAGAAAATACTCTAGAAAATAGTTAAAGATCGGAAGTAGTGTATATAAAATAATAATGAATGAAAATGAAGTTTACCAAGGAAAACACTTGCCTAAAGAAAAAAAAAAAATTTTACAGAAGAGAAATATAAAATATTGGATCCATGGAAAATGCAATTGGTACCGTAATTATTAAATAATTGTAGTTTAACTAGAAATAAAGATGCATCAATGCGCCGAGGTAATATTCGCCAGAACATTAAAAAGCTTCGTGGGATAACTAAATAAAATGTTTTCTAATAATTTTGGATTAAACACTAAAACTAAAGATTGTCTAAACAGTTTATTAAATGAACTAATTTATTTAAAACTTTAATAAGCAGAAAGGAGAACATTCGCACAAAAGAAGAAATAATAAATATTATGGGACTAACCAAGATTTACCATCAGAAAAATATGTGATTATGGTTTGAATTATTTTCTTTACTAATCTAAGTTAAACATTAAGTTTTAGATAGCGATAGGGAAAACAAAATACATTAATTCGTGATATAACATTATATGAAATAATATGTTTTGATTTTGAATTTTAAAATAAAATTGTATGTATGTGGAAATTTGTATATTTGCGATGCTCGAAGAGAAAGAAGCCTACTACGAACTCTGATAGGAAGATAAAGATTGTTTTTGGCAACATTTATAATTATTAATGATATAATGTATGTTTTATTTATTTAGATCAGCTGAGAATCGAATGAATGTAGCGCAAAAGTTTTATTGTTATTATTGTTGTAAAACACATTTTGAAAACAACACTCTAAAACACTTTGAGATGTGATTAGATTTTTAAAAAATATGCATACGGTAATCATTTTATGTGTTATTAATATAGTTCAATATAACCGATGGTTATGTGATATTTTCTGTTAATTTTCCAATTGGGATATTTAAATGTTATTTTAACAAAACGTAGATGTTGAACCTACAGTGTAATAAAGCAAGACAAATTGTTCTTATGGAATAGGGAAATGTTTTATATTAGCGAATTTTGTTTATTGTTTTAAAAAGTAGTTAGTATTTTATCGATGTTGGATACAGTAAAAATCTCGAGAGATAGTTTGGGTAGTGACTTGGTAGTACGTGGTGATTCGGAAACCAAGAGGATGTATTAAAAACTAGGATGCTACAGGGAGTGAAATAATAAGTAGTTTTAGATGTTAATCAGCGTAGTTAACAAAGCCCTACGACTGGTACACATGTTGTCTTGGACAGTGGTATTTTATATATTTCTTGTGAGTCGTACTAGATGTTTGGTAAGCTGAGTAAATAGCTGCCACATCATGCTTATTGCCAAGGTTATTAGACAATGAATGTCGGACCTATTCACACTGTTCCATACATTTTTGAAGTATATTGCGGATAAGTTATCTATCTATCTTCCCGATATCCTATACATCTTTTGCTATCTTTATCTGTATTTCTTGCAACTACATCGTTATATGATAAGTCTATTAAAAGGGAAACAATAGATATTTTAGAATGTATGTCATGCTATTATTTGGAATAAGAATAGTTAAGTATTAACGAAGAGTAGATTATGATTATTGAAAGAAAGATGCAGATATCCTAAGAAGGGAAGGAGTTAGAGAATTATTTTAATTTTTTTTTTTTAAGAAATGAACTATAATTTTATAAAAGTATATCCAAATAGAAATATACAAAAATATGAAATATAATTTCACGTTTTCTTATTGTTGATTATATTTTAAAAAATATAAGTATTGCATATTTAAAAAATACAATAACATTCGATAATTATAGTATATGTGAAACTATAACAGGTGATAATTAAACCAGTGTTATAGTATTATACATGAGTATGGCTTATGGAATAAATGTATTATAGTTTACGAGCATTGGAGAACAAACGTTAAAAGTAATAATAATATTTGAATAATATGCGGAGTGACTTATATAAAGTTACAAGAAAATGTAATTTTCTTTTAAAAAACCATATTGATTGTAAAATTATGATGTTATAAATGATGTTTATCCACATAGATAATTTATAATATGGTAACTTTAATATTAAAAGGTAAAGAATGGTGTTACCCATAAAATAGTTAAAATAAGTGATATGATAAACCTAATGAGAAATAACTAAATAACTTTTAAAAGGCATAATAAGTTTAATTAACGATAAAATAAATATAAATGTGTATAATTCAGCTATTGTAGTGTAAAGAAAAATGAGGATATCCCTTGTAAATAGATGTAGATGGATTTGTTTGTTTTATTTATTTTTTATTGATGTTAATAAAATTTTAAAATTTGTTTATTAAAACTTGTGTCTGAGTTTTGTTTTCTCTACATCATTGCATGAATTCACAGGGTATGTTCACAACCATTAAACTAAGTATATGATTGTTTGCACAAAAGATAAATAGAGAAGTATGTTTAATCTTAAATATTTATTGATGTTCTTGTACTTAAATAATTATAAAATTGCATTGCGTTACTGGTCATCAATCCATTATCATAATATTTTGCTAAATTATATGCTATTAGTTGCCACTTGATTTATTTATCAGATTATCTAAACACTGCCACTTATTAATTTATTTTATTACTTAAAGATAAAAAAAGGGGATATTAGATTATTAACTAATTTATTACGGTTATAAATTTGCGATGAAAGGAAAGCTGTACTAGTTGGATTAAGCAATGAAGATTGTGATTATTATTGTTTTATTATTAATCTAATTTCAGAGTAGTAGATTATGACATAAAATCCCTTATCATATTTTGCTACCATATGTTATTAACATGCGAATAAATTTAAGAACCTGAGATTATTTCATTTGAGCTAGATGATTACTATTATTGTTATTAGAGATAAAAGATTAATACTTTAATTGTTAAATGAGTCTTAGTGATTAGAAGTTGCGGAAGTCATAAGAATACTATGTAGTTATTATATGTAATAGTAGTATAAGTGGGGATAGTGTTCTTATGCCATTGAGGTGGTATCCTGTGGGATATTGTCTCAATGTAATCTACCTTGTCACCCGTATTTCCACTTCTAGTCTCATGAATTCCTGAGTATTTATTTGAGTTAGTTTAAAACAGAACCTAAGTTAATTTTAAGAAACTTGAGCTAGTAAAGCATTTAATTGAATATTTCATTAATTATTAGAGCTAGAACCCGGTCAGGTGATTTTCACTATATTATATTTATTTGGGGGAAGTGGAGATGCAGGAACGGGGCGGTTAGATTGGCCTGATGTGTTAGAAAAGGGCAGATTGTGGCCCTCAACGTGATTGGCCTTAGGTGTAGTGGAGCTACACACGATGACAAGGGCAGAATATATATATATCAATTGTTGCAGAATTTATGCTAAACTTGGCATCAGTAACAAGATATTAATGACCAAGTTTTTTTTATTTTTTATTTCTATAACACTGTAATAGTTAAGACCTCTATAATCCAAATATAAAATATACTAGAGCTTTTTAAGTTACACATGATTTTGACAAAAAGTCCATGCTTGGATATTTAATATTTTCTAAGTATGTTTTGATATTTGGCTTTTATTTTCAGAAGGTTTTGGGGCAAAATGTATTTGTTCATTTTTATTTTACATCTTTATTGTTTAAATTTGTTGAGAAATTGTAGGTGAATTAAATACTGATAGTTCATGACTGTTCTATATATCTGCTATGATATACGGCACTACTATTTGATATAACCTTCTGGATACTATCCATACATTATGAAGTATGTTTGATTTATGACTTGATTTTGACTATATTTAATTCTATTTTACACATGACAATTTTGCTCTGGATTCATCTTATTTCTAAAAAATAAAGGGATTTAACTACAAGATATAGACTTATATAAAAATATCAAGTAATTGTTGATTATATCAATGCATTCAAAAAAGCTAAATATAAAGTAAGTAATGGTCATACTTTTTTTATCTCCGAATTCATTATATTTTTTGAAAAGTTTAAGTATGAAATCAATTTTTATAACAAAACAAAATGTTGGAATTGAATAATTTAAATTATTTATAGCTATTATAACATTAACATTACAAAGAAAATTTATTTATAACACTATTATGCAGGGTATATGAGCACAGACCCACTGTTCTCCACTCTATCTCATAAAACTGGTACACTTGAACACATATATGTTGAAAAGATAACTAATCACCAGTATATGTATTTCATGCTACACCAGCAATCATCAGTTGATCCAGATTATCAACTCTACACATATATGCAATAAGTGCTCAGATATATATTAAGATAGCTATTATTCATACTTTAATGGAAAGACTTCAATCCACTCCACACTCCAACCCTTCAAACATCCATACAATTGAAAATCTGATGATGAATTGCTTGGAGGCCACCCTATGACTGAGATTCTCATCACACCCATGTTGACCTAAAGTCAGTCTGACTCCTCATGTAAAGGACATATTCCATTATATATATATATATATATATATATATATATATATATATAGGAGGGATAGGCAGACATTTCTATCATGTAATAACTGAAATGCAGGCTTATTGGTAGATAATAAGCCTCTGGGCTCTGATAACAATAAGAAGCTTTATTTGACCTATGGCATTAATTGATGACTCCCCTTTTTACTTTTTAGCACATTGGTTAGTAGAAATATATTTGTAGATTTTCACTTGAATTTGATCCTTAATTAATTGTTCTATGATTTTAATTAATAGGAAAGTCATTGAGATAGGCCTAAGATTATTTAAGTCATGTCTGCCATACTTTTTCTTTAGGAAAGGTGTGAGAGATATTGGATACAAGTTGTTAATCTTTCAACTTCTCTCTGATAAGTAGTATCTCTTGGCTTTGATTATTGGCACCAAATATTTCTCTAGATGTAGAAGGATGAATTTTGGTATGCCATGTATTCCTGTGTGAACCCTCTCTGGGAGGGTTTCTGCTTGATGTAGATCTTTTCCTCAGTGATATCATGGGTTGGATTCTCATCTAAGCCGAATAGTTCATTGACATTCCCAGTCTGATCAGATTGAAGTGTTGCCTAAAGTGTACTTTATTTCACAGATCATTTCTGGGAATGTTATCTATTATTAATGACAGTGGAATAGGTTTTCTGCTGCCTACCCCCAGTGCCCACTGGAAGTAACTCTTGAAGCAACATTGTTGGTCTGGCATGAAACTCTTGGCCTGCTTGATCAGCATATATCCAGACAGAGACCTCTGCTTATCCCTATATTGGCATTTAAGGGAAAAGTTAAAATTTACAAATTGATTATCAAGTGGAATTTCTTTCAGATTTTGGTCAATAGCATCAAAGTCAGCTGATAAGTTATAAGGGCCTTTTTGGTTAATGGAAACCTCATTTATTATGAATTGGGAGATGCCAATGAAAGTGAATCATACTTCCACCACTGGTAGATTTAGGATATCATTTTTTATGATAAATGTATGCCATGAAAAAAATAGTCCTGGTGTGGGCTGTTTTAATAACATTTAAATGGTGTTGTTATTCTCTTCTATTATCTGATGTCCAATGTTTGTTTCAAGAGATGTCAAAGTTTTGCATTGATTTTGAAATAAATACTCAGGGAGTAATAGACAAAGTTAATCAAGAATCTGGAATTTTTAGTGTAGAATGAGATTGCATCTATGGGGAAGAAGCCCTCTCCACTCATCAGTTTATGATTAAAAGGGTGAATATATTTTTTATCAAAAGAACTATACATGACATTGAAGTCACCCATTAGAATGATTGAAAATGGGTTTGAGGTGATGACAGAATTAATGTCAGTGATTACTTTCATGACTATGTTGTGGTTATTTTTGATGTAGAAATAGATTTGATTGATTTTAAAGTTGTTATATTTTAGATTATCAAGTAGGCAATTTGAGTCCAAATGCAGAATTTAAAAGTTAGTAGGGGGTCTGTCTTGTAATTGACTAAAATAGCCACCCTCCTGCTGCTGATATTGACATTGAATATTTGAAGAATCATATATTTTGAAGAATATTTCATGAATTTAGATGTAATTTCATTTCTGCCATGCATACCACATTTGGCTAGCAGTTGACTATTCATGTTTGAATAGCAAATGCCCTGTCAATCGAGTTCAGACCTCTAATGTTAACTCCATAAAAATTTCACTTCATATAATTTGTATGAGGTGATTTGTCCCTGATTGACTCTGCCTATTACCCATTGGCTGGTATCTGCCATTCCATTATTCTGTCTATTTCTGGCCTGACTACTTTGTTCCATCACTTAGTCAAGTGTATCATCATTTTTCACAGACTGATTGTCCAAAAGCCCAGTCTGATTGGGATATTTCATTGTCATTAAAGCCTAAGAAAGAGTTTAGTAATAGTTCATCTTGACTTGCACTGTTATCTTGATTCATGCTCTGTTTCTCTGCCTGAGAGGTCATGGATGAGGTCTTAATAGGAGATTGAATATTGGCTTTTCTTCTTTTATTATTTTTATCCTACCACTGATTTATCTTAATATCTCCATGATATTGTTTATTTAGTTTCTCAGAATTGTCATTTGAAATTTGATGAAATATTCTCATCTGAGCTGGACCTGATTTGTTGTTTTAATTTCTTTTTTCTTATTATCCTTTGATGATATCTTTCTAGGTCCAGAGTCTTCATGAGTTCATTTTAGTTGCCAATGACTATCGCATCAGAGTCTAATTCACTATCACCAATGATCAACCCGGATCTATTTGTCTCATTCTCACTAAGATCATGAGGTTGGTTTTGAGCTCCCCCACTAGTGAAGTGTTGTAGCTCAGTGGTATTTGAGCTAATTGGCATATTTAGGGGGTTGTGATCCAACACCTGTGTGAACAAGGATTTCTTCTAATGTTCTCAGTGTTGAATCAGGTTGATTGACTTCTTCACAATTTGTGTCTAATTGCATCAAGTTAATCAGATTGTTTCCATCAATTATTTTAGAGTCCAGTGTTGAGACTGGTGTTGGGTTTCCTGCCTTTTTATTGTATTTGTGAATCCAATTCCATTTCAAGCCATACACATTACAGATGCAAGATTTGCAGATGATTTCATTCTAAGCAAAAAAAAAACCTTGTGGTGGAATTCCACAGAATGTTAGAACCACCAGCAAACATCTGGAATAGCCCATCACTTGGTATGTCATTGGGATACATCTCTTTCATCAAAGTAATAGTGAAAGTACCAGTGTTGGTCAAGATGTGACCATTAGTTTGATGATCATATATGTATATTAGTCTGGTTGTTTTACCATATTTCTCAAGCATGTTATCCAATTCTGCTTGATCAAAACTCATCAAACAGTTCTTGATGGTATGAGTGTGATTTCTCTATTTATATCAATAGTGCAGATGATTTTCCCATCCAAGTGACTAATGTTATTTTTGAAACAATTTCTAGTAGACCATGAAGTAAGTTTGGTAATTATGTATCTATCAATTGGATGGGAAAGATCTTAATAATACCCATCCAATGAAGTAAGTTTGGTAATTATGTATCTATCAATTGGATGGGAAAGATCTTATTAATACCCATCCAAATTTTCAAAGATCATGTTGTAAAATCTCTCTATAGGAAATTTAAATAATCCTCCATTACAATTTGTTATGGCCAAAATCAGGGTTTTGTCATTGATATAGTTTATAAAAGAGTTTAGCAAGAGATCAGGGACTGAGTTGTTAAATTGAGTATTTCTTCTTTGGTATTATTTTACAGTGAGTTGTATTATATTTTCTTTATTGTGGGCTTCTCTTTGTTGTGATATATTATCAATTTTCATATCAAGAAAATTCAGTATAGAATTTTGGTTCTTATTTATTGTGTTTCCATTTTCCTTTAATTGATCACTTTATTTTATAAGGACCTTGGCATAGGTTTTCCTTTTCTTCCTACTTTTATAACTTATTGACTTATTTTCACTTTGCTCTTGGTATGAAAAAAAAACACTTTCTTTGGTTTTATTGTGTTTAGAGTCTACTTATTCATTAGAAGGTAATTTTTAATCTTTAAGATTTTTCATAACATTATCGCATATAGCGTTCTCAAATGGTTTTTAAGATGAATTCCACTAAGTGTTTTAGATTTATTTATGTCACGATTATTCTTATGTGTGTTGGGGTAGTTGTTATGATAATTAGAAGATTTTTTCAATGATTCAGAAACCATTAATTTACGTCTTTCTTTCTCATTTTTAATAAATTTTAGAACTAGTAATATTGCCTTCTATAACGACTTTATTGGTTTTTAACGATTGACTAGGATTTTTCTGATCAGTTTTATTTTAGTTTTTATGGGGTTTGAGATTTTGTGAATGAGAATTGTTGTAATAATTATCATTTGAGTTAGAGAATTGCGATTTAGATAGGTATCTGATTTGTGAGAACTTTTTTCAGCTTTTGCAGAATTATTGACTATTTTGTCATTACTATTATTGAAACTTCTATCGGCCATATTAGAAATATCATCAGAAAGTTATTTTATTCTTGTTTTTAGCAGATTTCAGGTTTTTATCCCCTTTCATGACTTGACGTAAGATTTAATAAAAAGTTATTTATCCTCTTAATAGGGCACTTTTATCAGCTCGACGTAAGATTTAATAACAAGTTATTTATCCTCTTAATAGGGCACTTTTATCAGCTCCAACTATTCTTTCCTGATTAAATCTTTAGTATTTGCATTAGCTTGGAGTTGTTGTTGTAACACTATTAATCGCCACCTTGTGATGCTGTTCATTGTAATGTTTTGTACTCATAGTGGCAATAATTAAAAAATAACTATATTTAAAGAAAATTTTATAATTTTGCTTTATTGTATTTTATAGCATTTGAAGAAATTCTTTGGTGAGAAAATTTATTATGGTTGAATATTTGTTAATAGTATAGTTAAAAAAACATTTGTTTTTGATTTGGAAAAACAAGTTTTCAAAAAGGAGATAAGGTTTTAACCACAAAAATTTATTGATTTCATGAATATTTTGATTAATTTCTTACAATATAATGGAAATTGCTTTAATAATAATAATAATAATAATAATAATAATAATGATGATGATGACGATGATGATGATGATAATAATAATAATATAATACTAAATAAATCTTTGAAATGGTAAAGGCTGTCATAGTATCAATGTAACACAACCGCTAACCATTGACTAGCTGAGATATGTGTGTCATTTATAAATAATGACATTTATTACTTGAATGATCTATTCAACATTATATATTTTCAGTTTGTGATTGTTTTCATTATATATATATATCTGTATAATAAAATAGATTAAGCTAGAAACTTTCAGTAGTTGTCATTTTTCAATTTAGATTTATCAATCATAATTCTGTAATATTTTAGCAATTATATGATTACTATATGCTAAAAGTGCTTTAAAATGTCTGAATATAAATATATATAATCTATATAATTGTTATTTATATTTTTATAAAAATTGAGTTATAAAAATGAATATATATATATATATATATATTTATAATCCATTCATAATCTTAATATTTTTTATATTTTATTTAGATCCTCCAAAAGAAGGTAAGAATATTTAAACAATACAACTCTCTCTCTCTCTCTCTATATATATATATAATTTTCAACTGATATAGTTCATGAAATATTTTTAATTATGTGGAAATTTCCGTTATATTTATGACTTATAATAATCACTATCAGATGTTAAAACAATAACCAATGGAAATAAATAAAAACTGTTAACAGTTTTTTCTGTTCAGAATGCAATATCTAATTCTTATATAGATATAAAAAATATAACGAAAATTTCCACATATATTATACTGGTCAAATATATTTTCCACCCAACATGACCTGAACCTCGAAACCAGACTTCAAACTCAATCAAACCAAAGAATTATATCAAAGACCAAACTGAATTCGAACCCAATTCACAAGCTCAGATCAAAACCTAATGGATAATACATATTGACGGCACATAAAACTATGTGCCATGAACTAGTTCAATGGATGTGATGATTACTGAGACCACTTATCTGACTCTAACTAATGTATGATAAAATGACTATGGATATTTTTGAATAAATTCACATATGTATAATTTGGGTTGCCAATACAAACAATGAGAACGAATATTTAAAACTAATTAATAAATAATAAACAATCAAACACAAGTATATATATAAAATATTTAATAATAAGCAAATATTTGTTCAAATATTTATGATGAGTATTATAAATTAACTCTAATCTTTGGAGCGTGAATTACAATGTAAATAAATAATGGCAGTTGTACTCATATGCCAATAATTAATACGTAAGGATTTAAGAAATATATTTACTTATGCCCCCACAAAGTAGACAAGTGTAAATAATGATACCTATGGCATTTGTGTCGAATGAATTACACACATTACTCGTTATTTGGTATTTTATTTGGAAAAGAAAATATGATTCTAATTATATTTTTCACACTTCCATAAATCAATTCATGAACAGCATGATAAACATGTAGGGTATAACTTGAATACTTAACAAGAAAATTATTTAAATTATCAATAAATATAAAATTGTTCTATTTTAATGAAATCAATTCACTATGATTTATAAAGCAAAAAAGTGGGTCTTTATTTAAACTAAGAAATAAACGGTACTAACACATTATCAGTAGCAAAATGAATATGAAGTAAAATAGTTTGTCAGTGATTCAAGAAGTAGGATGGTGGCTTGTATTCAACAAGTCCTTTATGCTCTACAAATGAACCATGGAACATGGGGAAAGCCAGGTCGGGACACAACCATGAACCTCTGGTATTTCAATACAGTGGTGAGTGAGGGAGGAAGTGATTTCTTCCTATATATTTAAAATATTAATAATATTACCGAAATGACAAACCCAAAAAGCAGGAGGATGTCTCGTATTAACAACGTTCTGAATGGTGATGATATAATGATCATCATATTTGATTAATAAAGTCCAAATTATATAATAGATGCTTAATGTAATGACCTGATCATATCAGATTAAAATCAAATTTACTCGGAGCAAATGTGCTTAAATGCAATTATATAATTATAATAATAATTACCCTTTATCATGTTCTTCCAGAATACAAATATAACATACAAGATTTAAATTAGAATATATTTATTTTATTTTCCTTATTAACCTTTGTAAAACATTAATAAATATGATCAATATGAATAGATAATTTTGTATAACTTAAATAAAATAGCCGGGAGCATAGGTTATAAACTGAGCTATAATACTTTTCAGCTGATGGTAAAATCATATCAGACATTAAATAAATCTTTCAACTCGATAATTAATAGAACTGTATTAATTTAGTTCTAACAGGCAATAATTAAGCCATAAAATTTAATACAATACTATTTTCTTAGGGTGAGTTTAAACAAAAGAGATTATTATCGAGTTGAAAGAATTATTGGCATATTATTGCAAATAAATGATATTAATAATCATTCACATAAATATAATTAAAATTAGTTCAAATGAACCGCCATAGTAGAAAAAAGAAAGTTAACAAGATATTAATTTTAAGACTAGAGATAATAGAATAGAGAATTACTATAACAAATTTTAATGCATTATAGAGTGAATACAGCAATTTTAGACAGCAGTTAATTTAAATTATGATCTGAGATAGAGTTCATGAATAGACCAGAAGTTTGCAGTTTATAAAGTAAAAAGGGTTACCAGTCCTTCCATGACTCGCTCATTGATTCATAATGACAGAGTCTAGTAGGGTTTAGGAGACACTTAGGAGCACACTTGATTCAAGTGAATTTCATTTATGAATTAGTTTTCTTCTGTATGTTGGCAGATTATGACTGGCATTAAAAAGTTCTGTTTAGCAGCAACATTTTGAAGATTTGTGGAGAACTACAGGTCCAGCAATCAGATCGCTGAAGTTACCCGCATACCATGCTGAAAATACTATTAAAAATCAAAAGTAGAAAAGGATGTAGTTTCTGGTGGCAACTTCTCTTAATTTAATAGTAATGGCCCATTTATAGAAACTTTTCCAGGGTATTTATACTCTTTCCTATGGTTTCCTGCCCATTCTGATTTTGATGCCTTAAGGATAAAGCTTTTACATTATTATACATTATTAAACCAAAATTTTCTCTAATTGATTTCCGATCCATTCCTCCGATAAGACTTTCAAATCAATTAACTTTGAATTCATTTTCTATTTAAAAATGAATTTGTAAAATCTGAACAAACGATTTTAATTTAGAACCAGACTTAAAGTTTAAACTTATCATTTTAACTAATTAATAAAAGAATCCCTATTGTCTTTGGGAAAGGACGATCTAAAAACTTATCGAAGGAATGTAACTTTTAATCATATAAATTTGAACAAAATGGTAAAATATGAAATAAAACATTCCGATGTAATAAAACTTTATAACGAACATATATTTAGCTATTTGCAAATAATATACGCCTAATCCAAATAGTCAAAATATATTTTCATGAATATTTTATCATGAGGTGATTAATAGTATTAACAAATTTAAACATAAAATAATTAGCCTCAATAAATACTTAAATAATAACCTTAGTTTTAACTGAAACTAACGCATATTGAAGATAGCATAAAGTCTCATTACATTCGGAAATATTCACTGTTAGTGATAGGGTTTGAACTAGGTTAAAGTTGGAATCTCATGAAGCTCAGATCGAAATTAGATCCGACCGCTTCAATATATATAAACAAACTTTAAGACAGAATAGAAATTTTCTTTTCTATAAATTAATTTAAATGAGTCGTTGAGTGAACCCGAAAGTAGCCTTCCTTATCGTTATTATTTTGTTTTTATTTAGCTCCAATCAAAAATATAAAAAATTATAGACACACATAAGTAATTAAGTACTATACAGTATGAGTGAACGTCGAATATTTCAGGCTATAAACTGGACATTTCCCCCCATACAATCACAATTACCGTAATTTTTCAAATGTCCACCATGTAAAAAAAGAGAATACCCATCACTTGGCAAACAGCAAGCTTAAATAGTATTATTTTCTCCAACATTATTTTTGTGTGAAGAATTAGAACTCTTTTTTTTATTATAAATATTACCTTGATCACCTAAATGTAATTAGCAGTAATAACCTACCAATGTTTTAAGTCGAATTAAGCATGTCATTTCCTTATTTTATCATTTTATAGATCAGCTAAGTATTTTTTTTAGTAAACTTCTTATTATTGTTTAATATAGATATTTGGAATAGAATCAGAAATAAAAATTATTTTTTTAATTATTATTGTTATTATTAAATACGGTATGAAGAACTCTTTATTGAATTTTTTTTAGCCTTAGCTTTACTTCTCAGCAACAACATATTTTTGGTATTTTATTAATCCATCCTATATGCAGTATTTGCTAGAGATTTTACAGTCATTTTTTTGTTCAGTTTATAATATTAACTATCCAATAATCATATTTACTGAGAAAATACTCATATTTGATTCATTTGGAATTATTTATTCTTTCAATGAAGTCAATTATACCAATTGTTCCGCCACTTATTGATTTGTTGTTGATTTTTTTTTTTTTTTGTTACTACAAACATATGCCTTTTTATACATATATTAAGTAGGCGACGTTTATACACTGATATTTTGTTAAGTGTCCATGTCTCACTTGCATATGTAAAAATTTGTAAACTCATTTAATAAAAAAAAATACCTCCTTTCATATACATGTGTGAATATATTTCTTTATATTATTATTTTTTCTACGAAAACTAATGTATTCAAATTAATTTTGGGGTTAATTTGTTCATTATGATTCTCCGTAATTAGTAATATGACTAGACAATTTGAAGTTGGTAATTTCTGATTCATTATTACTAATCTATTTTTCATAATTTTTTACTTTGACATGGTAATTCGTTTATATATCCCGGAGCTGTGAACCATTATTTGCAACTAAAGATCTTCAAAATTTAAAACATTTAAATATTCTTAATATATTTCCCCCTTAATTTTTCATTTTAATCCCCAAAATATTTCTTCGAAAAATGTTGTAAAACATTTTGGAGATATGGAATAAGCTCTGCCCTATATCTTTATTTAAGTTTCACAGCTGATAGATTTCATGAATATTAGAATCTGACATTGAATTTTGATATAAATATTTTTTAATGTAAGTCAAATACACGTCGTCTATATATTGATGGTTCAATGTCTTAATTGTCGTAAAAATATTCATACATTCACACAGATATTGACAATCTCAATTCCAAACATTTTGTATAACTTTTCTCAATACTTAATTAGACCCACCACTCTAAAACAACTTTTAAACTTTATATGGTTTAAATTCAGTATTTGCTGTTGAATAATTGTAATTTCCTTGGTAAAGATTTTGTAAGGAATTGATAAAAAAACAAAGGATAACTTGGAATTTTTAATATTCTTCTAACCATTATTTCGAATCTATTTATGATATCTTATTACATTACAAATATTAAATTTATCATAACTAATGTTAATCTGCTATTTTATATTTTATAAAAAATATAAATATATTTTTATCTTTTTTTAATATATATATTTAATAAAACTTTAATAAACCATGATAAATATATATTTCTTTTAAGCAACAACTGATTATCCAGAAGTAGGTAAGAAAGTAGTTTATATATATATAAAAGCAATTAAACACCTATAATAATTTGAAAGATCTTAGATTTAACTTACATCATTTATAAAAAAATGTTTTTACTAGAAAAAATATTTGGTGAAAATTACTAAACATTCTCTGCTAAACACATGATTTGGTCTTAAATGATATAATGAATAGCTTGAATACGAGTTGATAAAAAACAAGACATAAAATTTCATATATATATAAATCAATATATATGTATATCAAAATACAGCAAAATTCACATAAATTATATTATTTTTAGAAGTACTTTCGACTATACGTCTTGTAGTCTTTATCAACTATATAACATTGAATAGTCAAAACTAGACAAACCAGTCATCAAATGTTAAGATAACAAAATTGTGGGAAATCTGAATTGAACTATGGGTATTATGAAGGGTTGTCTAGTTTTGATTACTCAATGTTATATAGTTGATAAAGAGTAAAAGATGTATAGTTGAAAATACTTCTAAAAATAATATAATATTTGTGAATTTTACTATATTTTGATATATATATATATATATTGATTTGTATATTACATATATTGTGGAACGAATACGGACATCAAACTTAATTTATTATATATATATATTGTAACTATCCAGAGAATACCACTTAACGTGATCTGCACTACAGGGCGCCATCTAGGCATTTGAACCTAGAAAAATTTATAAAGTAGGCAGATACGTAAGTCAAAAAAAAAATTTTTTTTTTTAAATTTTGATTCCGGCCGTTAGCCCAAGTCACTAGCTCAGGGAGTAGCAGAGATTTAGTAATATAATATCTTATCTAATTATATTTCAATATTAAAAAATAAATAAAATAAGCCACTGCCAGTAATTAACATACAAAAATTTATTTACACACATATATATATAAAATTTAACATTATTATTTTAGTAAGTTTATTTTAGATTTTAATTTGATTTTATAATTTAAATTTACATTTTAATTTTTATAATATTATAAGTTTACATTTTATTTAAGTTCGCACAGATGGATTTATGAAAGTTTGTTTTATAATGTTGAGTATAGATCGGTTACATAGATTACACAGTTAAAAACATTTCAAAGTAAACATAAACGATCAAAATACAAAATCATTGATACCGTCAATTGCATAGGGAATACAAGAAACCCAATGGTGTTCATCATAAGATACCGCATTAACTCCAATAACTTAAAAGACATCTGAATAAATACATCTTAGATACTCACTGTAAGGTATCAGTATTTACCGAATGTCTATATATTTTGATCACCTATGAAAACCCAAAACATAATTAACCGATAACCAATCCATGCAAACGTCTATAAACAACTTAAATTTAATGCATTTTTATTTAGTGTTGAGTATGAATAGACTACATAGATTTGCATTTGAAAGAAAATATTCTATCCTTATTTAACCTTAGGCCAAAGTTCGTAGTCGAACTAATGCCAATTCATCTGATATATCGATGTATTCAATGTAATACGAAATACGGCAGCACAAAAAGTTAAGAGAAGAAATTGCCTCTCATCAGATAGGAATACATACATCTATCTGACAAGAAGAGCAATAAAAAAAACTCCATAGAAAGGAACTGCGGTCTCCGACTTATAATTCCTTCCATAGGCAAACGGGTGAGTGCGGCATATACAAACGATTCTGCCTGTAGCGAATCTTGCACTACATCTACTAACTACACCAATATATCCAATCCATTGACCCAATTTAACTACAAAACAAATAACCTAAGATTACCCTCCTCTAATATAACTTTACAAATCTATATAGTCATTCATGCCTGACTTAAGTTTAATATTTAAATAACTAGTTTAATGAAAAACAGAAATCATAATAAAACTTAAAGAACAAATAAATACATAAATAAATGGAAATGATTTTACAAAAGAAATACATTAAATAAAATTATAACTAATTAATAAATAACATTGGTCAGATAGGATTCTATTTCTTAATAAATTAAAGACTGAGAAAGTTTATATTTTAAAGTTCTTAGTGTTTCAAAATGTTTTTAAAGTTCTTACAATTTTTTTTTCAATGTTCCTCTTTATTCATTGCATGCCGTTTGGAATCCACATTAAATCCCCCGATGATCCTGTTGTCCTCAGTATAATAAAAGCGATGTTTCATTTCTTTTTTTTTTTAACAACTAAAGGGATTGAAGAGTGGTCTTTTCAATCCCTTCTCTTTCAACTTCGCACTAACACATATATTCACATCTCCTCCTTCTAATTAATTAAACCAAATCACGTTTTATTTCCAAATTTTTTCTTTTATACATAACTTTAGGATCCAATGGACATTACATCATCATTGACGATGATCCTTTCATTGAGGTCCGATTTCCCCGATGAATTTCTTTCATTGGCTAAAAGTTTCTATTGTTTTCCTATCTGACCGTTGTTTATACATTTAAATGCCCAATGGCTTGTTCACTTGGACTAGTTAAAATAATCATTTCCTTAACATTAATTAACATGTTTTCCAAATCCAAAGATATATTTAAAGATATAATTTAAAGATATAATTTTATCTCCAAATCTTTTTAAAATTTAGTTTTAAAATACTTTTTCTTTAATAAAGTTTTATTTTAATAATTTTTCTCCTCTGTGCGATTTATATATATACGAGTTTAAGGTAGAATTTATTTTCAATTTTTCTGTCTTAAAAAAAAATTTAAATGCAAACTTTTTATTTTAATGTTTAATAATAAAAAAAAAATAATGTAACGTCGTCTGTGCTCGTTACAATATATATATATATATATATATAGAGAGAGAGAGAGAGATTGATTAATATTATGGAAAACATTGAGATTTTTTCTCTAACTATTGATTTATTTAATAAATTTAATAATCCTCCATACAAAGCACAAGGTAAAAGTTTCTAGTGAAAAGAATTAGCATCTCCTCTCTTTATTGCAATTTTCTTCCAAAGTTCTTCTGATACACCTCTGTCAAAGAAATTGGTGTAAAAAAAGTTATTTTCTTTTAGTTAAAAATTGTTTCACCTACTCTGGACTAACAATATTCCATTTAATTAATAAACTAATAGCTAAACTATTAATTCCTATGCATTATATGTATATAGAAACAAAGAGTAATGCTAGCTAAAATATATATAAAATGTTATAAATCCTCCATAGCTATAAAGCATTTAGCTTTCACCTTATTAAATAAAGAAAAACTAGCAAAATATCTTGAAGGTATGCTTTTTGATCTGAAATATTTATTGTAATATTCTGAATTAGATTTAACATAGATAATATGATATTTATATATATGCCATGATTTTATATGTTGTCGATTATTTAAAATTGTCAAATGATGTTTTTTTTTAATGCAGAAAGGAGTTTTCTATTACCTGATGCTACATATTATGTGAGGAACTAGTCTCTACTCATTTACTTTAAATAGGCATGAAAAACATTTTACCATGTCTGTATCAATAATTCCCTACTTAAATAACAAATACAAATGGAGATGGGATCAAATCCTCATTCTTTTAATACTTGCATACATAGTAACTAAATTATGAAATAGTTATTTCTTATCTATCCATTTGAGGTAGTCTCATAGTTCTACCTCTTTAATGCTCAGCATTTGTAGCTTCACATATACCCACCCAGGCTGATTATAGTCTTGTTGCAAAATGACAAAGTTTTGACCGATCATGAACCAGACCCATGCACTATATTAATTTCAAAAGTCAAGCATACAGCAACATTCATCCAATCATTATAATCTTAACAGATTGCATCAACATGTTAGGCATAGAGATGATTATTCAAATGACTATTGAAAAACTTTTCACACATTTAATAATAGGCATATAATTTTGATAAAAAAAAAAAAAAATTTTTTTTTTCATATGACACATATATAAGCATTTATGCTCTCTCATTATTGCACATTAACATTTTTTTAATAGTTTCTTATGGATCAAAATTATTTCTTTTTTTTAAATTTTTATGACTGTTAACTATCTAGTAAACATACTATGAACATATGAATAAAAGCAAAATAAATAAACAATAAAACATTATACATTGCCTCTTTGGATTGAGTTCCTTAGAAGCTAAGTCTGAATATTTTGTACTGCCAATGCCAATTTGACAGAAAACATGTATGTATTGTCCACAAACATCAATTACCATATTTAGTTCATCGCCTTGGAAAACACATTATATCTATCTCATACTAACGATTATAGACACACATAAAATTTCTTTCATTCAGTATGTAACTACAATGATGGTGATAATTAAAATGTGAAAATTAGTCCTGTACATTACTTTTGCATTTTAAAGACTCTTCTTCCCGCATTCAAATTCAGATGCTTGGTTTCACATTTTAGTCCATAACTTTGGTTTCTTTAAGTTTCATCATTTTCTTTTTAAGTTTCTTTCAGGTGAAGAAAAATTTCAAATGAAATAGTGTTCTAGATGCTTTTTTTCTACATATATCCTTTGCTTAGAGTTACAATCAAAAAATTTTACTACGAATAATGAGGAGTAGATAACAAACTTTATATTAAAGTCCAATTGTTCCTTGGAGTTTTAATTGATTAAGCCATGGATAAAATATTGTTCCTGAGGTGTCTTTTAATCAAACTCTAAAAGGCCAAATATGAAGATTGAGGTATTGAGTACAAAACTTTTTGTTGCTAGCTAATTTTGCCATAATTGATTTTGAAGAGAGATTACTACACCATTTATTTGTTTTTAACCATTCATCTCAAGTAATATATACACACTTCTTCATAAGTTGAGTCAATTGCTGAGAAAAAACGTTCAGAGAAGACGATCAGATATAGAACTAGCAAGAAAATCCACCTTTTACTTCATTTTCACTAGATTTTATAAGAAAAAAGGTCACCCACAAGTCTTTTGCTTTGATTCTTCTAATCTATCAATTCTCTCTCTCAAGGCAATCTTTTGACACTATTTGTAAATGTTGGTTTTGGTTTATTGTTTTCAGCTCTGATTTTGTTTTAATTTTTTATTTCTTAACACATTTTACATGGCTTTGATTTACAAGAAATATATATATATATATATATATATATATATATATATATTTATATAATATTAGTTTTATATATATATATATATATAAAACTAATATTATATAAATAATTTTTTTTTTTTAAACTTAAATCAAATTTGGAACTGAAAACAATAACTAATTCCTGTAAAACCCATACAAAATAAATTCATTTTATATTATACTATCAAATAGTCTAGAATACAATGTGTAAATTTTCATGAAGAGAAAAAAAAACTATATATGCATCATACATGCACATACTCACAATAGTAAATAATGAACTGCTTTTTCTCATTCATATTAGTACAAAATATCTTTTTTTCACATTGATACAAAATATATTTCGTAACAATTAAACATATTATCATGCAAAAAACTGTCAAATGCTATCTATAACAAGTTCAATTTCAATTTGTACTAACATTTTATTCATAAATATTATGATTCACAAAGACCTTTCTGTTTATTCTTTCTTCCCTCTACATAATGATACACTATAATTTTAAATAAAATACAAACAGACTTTTTTATATATGTTAATTTTATGCAACACAGTTATTAGTCTCTCTAAATAAAGCTTTTAACTTTTCTTGAGCTTACAAAAAATATTTTTACTGTAACAGTCAAGTTTGTACATTCGCGTAACAGAATTCAGAATCCAAGCAAAAGAGACCGAAGCTGACCAGACTAGGACTGTAACATCCCGAGTCCGACCGCACTTCAACTCGTAAGCCAGGATTCCAAGACTCAAGACCCTACGAATGACCACCTTGAACTTACACGTAGTATACCTCTTTCCACACGGCCGACATAGGTCACGGAGAAGCAATGAGACTCATAACAAAAAAAAAATGGAATTTATTAACTGTATATATTTAAAACTAATTAATGCATCGGAAATCACATATATAATATAGAGAATTTTGAATTGGATTGAAATAAATAAGATCGAGATCAGAGTAATTTATTAAATTGTATGTTTATTTTTGCAGATTAAATTTGACGATTTTATCTATATTATTCTTGCATTTTACAATTAAAATGCGCGTAGCATCTCACATTTTGGAGAGCGCTTTAACCTTCTCTCCTTACAATTAAAATTATTTTACATTTGTTATTTTATTTGATGAAGTTAAATATTGTTTTCATCATTTGCTTTATTATCTTATTGATCAGTCACTGCATTGTAGCTATGGGGCAGATTATGCTAATCCCTCTTATTCCATGGTTTTCAGCTAAGCAATCAGACGAAGCCTTGTTTTCTCATATATGTGAAACATTTAAAGTCAAATTTATCTATAATATTATTATTTCAAACTATTGTACATGAGACCGAAACTAGCTCTTGAATATGTCAGACAATGGCTGAAACTTAATTTAAGGGAGGAAGAGTTGGCAACCAAAAGAACCAATGCGCTATAGCGCTGGTAAACAGTTATAATAAATGTTGCTCTGCGGATGGATTAATATTTAGGGTTTTGTGATCAACACCGGAGCCCTATGACCGATCGCCATGCTGCTAAAGAGGGTTGGGGTAGCTAACACTATTGCCTGGAATTTGACGTCAGGTCTTATTCGTGTGCGACCCAAGGAGTGTAAGAGGGATGGCCGTTCCGAGTCCCATCTTAAAGAAAAATGCAACATAACGAGAAAGTTTAAATGTATAATAAAATTATCACATCCGCCAAGCAAAAGAGTTGTAAAAATTTAATATTTAGCCACGAGAACAATAGCTAATCAGTGGAATCATTAGCGCCAACTCTAATATAGCATTTTTAATATCATATGCTATACGTGGGCGTACTTTTAAATATGCTTTGCTTTCTAGTTTCAATCTCAAATAACACATTTGATTACACGATTAATTAATAAAAACAAAAAAAGGGGGAAAAAGTATATTTGGAGGGCTTTTACAAAATGAAATAAATAACAAATATACTTATTCAAGGCTTGGATATTGCTTAATGAAAATTAAATTGAAATTTACTTTGGGTTAAAACAAGATTCCCATTTTAAAATTGCCAACAAATAATTAAATAATCAAGGTCAAAATGATAATCAGCACATAGCCAATTCTTAACAGTTATTTAAGAGGGTTTCGAAACAGCGTGCATTAAGCTACGATAAATAATTATTAAATGAAGAGGGGTCATTCTCTCTTCTCTCTATTATTAATATTGAATGCCCGCTGTTTCGAGGCATTAGCATATAATTTATATTTTAAAATAAAAAATAAAGAAACCATAGTCACAACTGCAGTGAGAAAATTGAAAATAAAATTATTAAAATCATTTAGTTAGGAAACATTAGAAAGTAGGTCAGAATTATATAATTAAATTTAAGAATAAAATTTTACATTTAGCAATTTACTTGAATTCAAGATTTTAGAATTAAAATACATTTTATAAGTCTAGACTTAAAGGAAAATTAATATATTGAACTGCAGTTAGAAATGGTGAGGTTACCGGTCATCTTGTAGTACTTGAGCTGGAGTTACGGGAGTCTTTGTGGCGGCTTGCGGCATCATCTTCTTCCCACGGTTAGAGCGGAGCTGTTATGGCGGCATACTGGTGATGGTGGTTTTTGGATGGAAGTAAAGGCTCGTCGCCTTCACTCTGGAGCTTAGCCAAGGCTGCCTGTTTTAGCCCGACATTTTCTCTCGCACAGTTATAAAAATTATTGTCTTAACTGGATGTCAAAATGTTCACGGTTGCTTTTGGTTCAGGATACACGCTGGATTCCAAAGCTTAACGATGATCAAAGAAGGCAAAACTTCACAGATGTAGCATTCAAGCTGTAAAGATTTCAAAGATTCAAAGCTGTCAAGGTTTCAAAAAAATAAAGATCTAAGATGGCTCCTCCACTTTACATGGCCTTTTTAAATGATCACCTTATCAGCCCACACACCTTGGAATTTCATCTCCATCAAGATTACAAAATTTTTAATTTGCTTATGAAATTAGTGGTTGACTTCAAACATGCTGACATTCCTTTTAGGTGTTATAACTTTTCTCTGATTATCAACTTTTAATTAAATCGAATTTTAATCAGTTTAATCCGATATTAGATTTTATTTTTAATTAGTCAGGAATTTTGTTCTGATTTTATAATTTATGTGTAAAATCCCTGCTGTAAACATATTTTTAATTAGCGAGGTCTCCAAAATAATTTAGAATCAATTAGCTAGATTATTTTAAAATTGGCTTTTCTTTTTAGAAACCTAAGGCAGGTGTGGCATATACTGATACAATTGTTTACAGCAAAAACTTTACTAAACTTTTAATTCTCCGAAAATACTTTTATTTTTAGAAAAAAAAATCTTTTTTCTTTTTAAAAAGAAACTTGTCAGCGCATTTGCAATCAATCACCCTTTCAATGTGTTTTTACATTAAATTGGTTTATAATAAAAATGAAACTTAAACTTTAATAAATATTTTAATCACACCACTATGCTATATATGTATATTCAATATAGGTGGATTATATTCCCACATACGAATTTAAGTAATAAATTAATAAATTGACGCTACATTATTACTGTTTAAAAATATTACGCGATAAAATTATACGCTATAACTCTGGCAATACTATTCACTTATAGCGTTCTTTCGTATGTGCGTATATAATGCTGTTTATATAGCCGTGATTGCAATTTTTAGCTTACAAATCTTAATTTAGACTTATTAAACAGGTTTGAACTTAGCACAGACGAGTGGGTTATTAGGATGGTTGGTGAAACGGTGAGGGACTTGAAGACAACCGTTTCATTTCCGTAAACTTACAAAAAAAAACAATTAAAAAAAAATGACCTTGCTACAATCATGACTTTGAATTTTCGTTATCAATTTGTTAAATAATTTCCTATTTTCCCATGCACATAAACTTATTTACTTGCTGCGCTAAGGGATTTATTTATCAGTACCTTTATACTTACGACTCTCCTACCACCAAAAAAAACATACGCGCAATAAAATTAATATCAAGAGCAATATACACATTAAATCACCAATCAATCATAAAAAAAAATCATGAGATCTCAATAAATCTGAATTAATATCCAAATGGATATTCGTCAGTTAGAAGGGGGTAGACATGTTAGTTTTTTTTTTTTAAATATGCAGTATATATATTTAATGTTTTTTTTTTTTTTTTTGGGGGGGGGGGGACAGATCCTTTTTTTTTTTTTTTTTTTTTTAGCTAATAAATTTTTAAGTAGGATCTGGGGGTTGTTTAATACTTGGCTCGTGACTACTAAAGCCAAACCAATATCCCAACATGTCATCATCATCCTCGGATTCAGACGTCTCATTACATTCGCTTGTTGGTCTTAACAGAGGCTGACGTGGGTGCATTTTTAAGCTTCTGGCAAATTCACTACAGCAGTCCCACCAAGACTTTGCGTATCCATGTAAATAACGAATGGCCAATGCTACCTGATCAGCTACTAGGACCTTTTGAAATCTGACGAGTTCCTTTAAGCTTTCTAAATGTACCTTTGGATTTTCTCCCACTTCTCCCTTAAAAGCTTTTACTTGGATAAATTTAGCCAAGCCCATGGGTATATTCATTGATGATATCACTGATTCATATATCGTTGGTTCTCTATTTTCTAGTGTTAACTCTATACCACTCCTGCATGGGATGGAACCGTGTTCAGATTCTTTATCCATAATGTTTTCCATGTTGATTTTCATCTCCCTTATATTAGAAATATCTTTTACACTATCTGTAGTCTTACTAATATCTGGTACAATGTTTGTCTTGCCCTGGTTATAGGTTTGGGAACCAGTAGTTAAGTTACATTCTACAATGTCCATTTTTGCTTCCCTTATTTGTGTAATTTCTCTCTTCAATTCCTGGATGTCTTCTGTAATGGCATTTTCTTCTTGGGCAAAAACGTGATTTCTATAACTCCAGTTTTCTTTTAACTCAGAAATTTCCTCTCTGATCTGTTTCTGTCCCTCTTCGTATTCTTCAATTTTTAGGCAGATATCTTGCCCCATTTTAGAGACTTTCTCCTCCATAATCATTTCCTGATGCTCGGTCTGCCCTCTAACATCTGTGAGTTGTTCTTTTAGTGATTCTATTTCCTTGTTGGTTTCTTCTCGGTTTTGATTTAATTTTTTTGTGACCTCTATTTGAACTTCTTCATATTTTTCTTGGCAGCTGATGGACAACTCCTGCCAGCTCCTACATAGCTTTTCTTCAAGTCGTTGGTCTTGCATTTCCATTTCTCGTCTCACTTCTACTATCCCTTCCTCATACCGTTTGTTTCCCTCTCTAATTTCCTTTCCCAACACCTCAAATCTCTGCTCCATTTCTAACTTATTTTTTCGATCTCTCTCCTCTAATTTCTGACTATTTACCTCGTCTCTCTTTATAAAAATTTGAGTCATCCTCTCCAACATAAAATTCACATCCCAATTTTTATTTTTGGACTCTTCCACCTGTTTATGTTCTATTTCATTATTTACTGGTTCTTCTGAGATAATGGCAGCTTCTCCTGTAGGAATTTCCTCATCAGGGCTAAGGCTCACTTCCCCTTCTGTGCTGCCTCTCTCTTCTGCGATCTTTCTCCCTGACCTTAACGTGATCCCTAAACATTTCCCTCCTATTTCCTTCTGTACTTCTTCCCCTTCACTCATTATTTCTTGATCCTCCTCCATATTATTATTATTATTTTCTTTTTTCTTATTAAACTAGATCTCAAAACAATACTGATTAATTTACTAAAAAAAAACTTTATTGAATATACGGCTGATGGCTAAACTCCATGAATGAAAGTGACTGGTTCACTTCCCATCCTGTTATGATGCCTTACTCTACTATGATGCCTCACTTTATACCGCTATTATTTTTATTTTGCAAGACCCGCCCATTATTTCATAAGTTTAATAAATACAATTATAAAAATAAATAATAAAAGTTGACTCACCCTCGGTTTCTTCCAGCTGCTTTGAAATTTAATTTTAAATTCGTTCATGATTGTAACAATATTTTGTTTTATACGTCTGTGCCAGTTTCAAACGGTAAAATTTGTATTTGACCCACTTTCCAATTTCATTCTCATTCTTATTCAATCCAATTCACAAAGTATGATTTTCATAAAAAAAAACGGTTTTTCCTTTCCTTTTAAATTCCAATGTTTTTCCTCACTACCCCTGATGACAAATTTATATGAGGATGACCTATAGCTTATTTAAATCATCCTCGGGCGCCAGTCACCAGTGAGCAAGAAAGCTTAACAAAATTAAACTCAAAATTTACCAAAAGTCATTTGAAAAAAAAAATTTTTTTTTTTTTTTTAGCAAAATTTTTTTATTTCATTTTATATGTATCTGATCATTGGTCTCTTCAGGGGTGGAAATAAGTTACAAGCCCCACGATTTGGGCATCCAAACCCGGTGAAAAAAAAATACTATGTAACAGTCAAGTTTGTACATTCGCGTAACAGAATTCAGAATCCAAGCAAAAGAGACCGAAGCTGACCAGACTAGGACTGTAACATCCCGAGTCCGACCGCACTTCAACTCGTAAGCCAGGATTCCAAGACTCAAGACCCTACGAATGACCACCTTGAACTTACACGTAGTATACCTCTTTCCACACGGCCGACATAGGTCACGGAGAAGCAATGAGACTCATAACAAAAAAAAATGGAATTTATTAACTGTATATATTTAAAACTAATTAATGCATCGGAAATCACATATATAATATAGAGAATTTTGAATTGGATTGAAATAAATAAGATCGAGATCAGAGTAATTTATTAAATTGTATGTTTATTTTTGCAGATTAAATTTGACGATTTTATCTATATTATTCTTGCATTTTACAATTAAAATGCGCGTAGCATCTCACATTTTGGAGAGCGCTTTAACCTTCTCTCCTTACAATTAAAATTATTTTACATTTGTTATTTTATTTGATGAAGTTAAATATTGTTTTCATCATTTGCTTTATTATCTTATTGATCAGTCACTGCATTGTAGCTATGGGGCAGATTATGCTAATCCCTCTTATTCCATGGTTTTCAGCTAAGCAATCAGACGAAGCCTTGTTTTCTCATATATGTGAAACATTTAAAGTCAAATTTATCTATAATATTATTATTTCAAACTATTGTACATGAGACCGAAACTAGCTCTTGAATATGTCAGACAATGGCTGAAACTTAATTTAAGGGAGGAAGAGTTGGCAACCAAAAAGAACCAATGCGCTATAGCGCTGGTAAACAGTTATAATAAATGTTGCTCTGCGGATGGATTAATATTTAGGGTTTTGTGATCAACACCGGAGCCCTATGACCGATCGCCATGCTGCTAAAGAGGGTTGGGTAGCTAACACTATTGCCTGGAATTTGACGTCAGGTCTTATTCGTGTGCGACCCAAGGAGTGTAAGAGGGATGGCCGTTCCGAGTCCCATCTTAAAGAAAAATGCAACATAACGAGAAAGTTTAAATGTATAATAAAATTATCACATCCGCCAAGCAAAAGAGTTGTAAAAATTTAATATTTAGCCACGAGAATGATAGCTAATCAGTGGCATCATTAGCGCCAACTCTAATATAGCATTTTTAATATCATATGCTATACGTGGGCGTACTTTTAAATATTCTTTGCTTTCTAGTTTCAATCTCAAATAACACATTTGATTACACGATTAATTAATAAAAACAAAAAAAGGGGGAAAAAGTATATTTGGAGGGCTTTTACAAAATGAAATAAATAACAAATATACTTATTCAAGGCTTGGATATTGCTTAGTGAAAATTAAATTGAAATTTACTTTGGGTTAAAACAAGATTCCCATTTTAAAATTGCCAACAAATAATTAAATAATCAAGGTCAAAATGATAATCAGCACATAGCCAATTCTTAACAGTTATTTAAGAGGGTTTCAAAACAGCGTGCATTAAGCTACGATAAATAATTATTAAATGAAGAGGGGTCATTCTCTCTTCTCTCTATTATTAATATTGAATGCCCGCTGTTTCGAGGCATTAGCATATAATTTATATTTTAAAATAAAAAATAAAGAAACCATAGTCACAACTGCAGTGAGAAAATTGAAAATAAAATTATTAAAATCATTTAGTTAGGAAACATTAGAAAGTAGGTCAGAATTATATAATTAAATTTAAGAATAAAATTTTACATTTAGCAATTTACTTGAATTCAAGATTTTAGAATTAAAATACATTTTATAAGTCTAGACTTAAAGGAAAATTAATATATTGAACTGCAGTTAGAAATGGTGAGGTTACCGGTCATCTTGTAGTACTCGAGCTGGAGTTACGGGAGTCTTTGTGGCGGCTTGCGGCATCATCTTCTTCCCACGGTTAGAGCGGAGCTGTTATGGCGGCATACTGGTGATGGTGGTTTTTGGATGGAAGTAAAGGCCCGTCGCCTTCACTCTGGAGCTTAGCCAAGGCTGCCTGTTTTAGCCCGACATTTTCTCTCGCACAGTTATAAAAATTATTGTCTTAACTGGATGTCAAAATGTTCACGGTTGCTTTTGGTTCAGGATACACGCTGGATTCCAAAGCTTAACGATGATCAAAGAAGGCAAAACTTCACAGATGTAGCATTCAAGCTGTAAAGATTTCAAAGATTCAAAGCTGTCAAGGTTTCAAAAAAGTAAAGATCTAAGATGGCTCCTCCACTTTACATGGCCTTTTTAAATGATCACCTTATCAGCCCACACACCTTGGAATTTCATCTCCATCAAGATTACAAAATTTTTAATTTGCTTATGAAATTAGTGGTTGACTTCAAACATGCTGACATTCCTTTTAGGTGTTATAACTTTTCTCTGATTATCAACTTTTAATTAAATCGAATTTTAATCAGTTTAATCCGATATTAGATTTTATTTTTAATTAGTCAGGAATTTTGTTCTGATTTTATAATTTATGTGTAAAATCCCTGCTGTAAACATATTTTTAATTAGCGAGGTCTCCAAAATAATTTAGAATCAATTAGCTAGATTATTTTAAAATTGGCTTTTCTTTTTAGAAACCTAAGGCAGGTGTGGCATATACTGATACAATTGTTTACAGCAAAAACTTTACTAAACTTTTAATTCTCTGAAAATACTTTTATTTTTAGAAAAAAAAAATCTTTTTTCTTTTTAAAAAGAAACTTGTCAGCGCATTTGCAATCAATCACCCTTTCAATGTGTTTTTACATTAAATTGGTTTATAATAAAAATGAAACTTAAACTTTAATAAATATTTTAATCACGCCACTATGTTATATATGTATATTCAATATAGGTGGATTATATTCCCACATACGAATTTAAGTAATAAATTAATAAATTGACGCTACATTATTACTGTTTAAAAATATTACGCGATAAAATTATACGCTATAACTCTGGCAATACTATTCACTTATAGCGTTCTTTCGTATGTGCGTATATAATGCTGTTTATATAGCCGTGATTGCAATTTTTAGCTTACAAATCTTAATTTAGACTTATTAAACAGGTTTGAACTTAGCACAGACGAGTGGGTTATTAGGATGGTTGGTGAAACAGTGAGGGACTTGAAGACAACCGTTTCATTACTGGGATATAGTTAATAAATGAATCCTACTATTTATTTTCCAATCATTAGTTTCTTTATGAAAGAAATTAAGGGTGTATGTGTGTTTGTGTTCACTTTTACATTTTTTGCATAAACACACAACACTATAATCATTGGTAAAGGATGGATTCTTCCAAACTTAAAGTATATATTGACAATCAACATTTTTATTATAAATCTAAGTTTTTAAATGAAAGATAGTCTAAAACTTAATATTTGAAGTTTGCAAAATATAAAATAAATATCGGTGCTTGTCATTATTGGACATAATTAATCTATTCAAAAAGGTTGTAAAATGAAATATTAGATATTTTAATTTTATGTTATTAAAATAAGAATATATTTGGGGTTTGTTATTGTTCAAGAAATAAAAAAAAACTTAAAAGTTAATTTATTATTTATTGTATTTGGAATTTAAAAAACAATTTTTACTATACTATAGTGATAAATGTGATCTTACATTATCCACTAGAAAGTGCTTTTGTATTGTCACAACAAACTTTTTAAGATTAGTCTTTATAAAAATATTTTTTAAAAATATATCCTACTAGTGGTTTTGGCTTACAATAAGTTTTATGCAAAAATATTGTATAATAACCATTAATTTATAAGCAAATTACTGAAATTTACAATTTTTTTGGATATGCAAATTATTCATTATTTGGACCTGAGCTAAAACCATACAGCCAATTGGGAAATGTTATTTTTGTTGACATCTAGAGCAATCTACCTCATTATTTGTCATACAAATTATGTTATTGTCCATAGCTAAAATATTAATACAATGCTGACATTTTCAGTTTCTTTTTCAACTAATAATTTTAAATTCATAACAGAACAAAATAAAACTGTGCAATGATAATGCAAGGGTCTAGAAAGACTTAAATGAATGTACAGAAAATGTAGTAATCATAACATTATTATAATGCTCAAAACCATAAAATCAATATGAGGTCATTATTATTCAGAAAAATATGGCTACATGGATATCAAGAAGTTTCATTTTATTCCAACTATTTGATTTTAAGCAGGGATTGGATTATTCTAAATATTATGGTAAATTATACTTTTGCATTTAAGTAGTGAAAGATATATTTTACTCAAAATTGTTGTTTTTTCTTTAATTTTTTCTTCCATGATAAAAATTTTGTTAATTGGTGGAACTTTTACTTTTAATAATAGAAAGTACCGGTATTTTCATTAATGATATGTTTGGAATAATTTTAGCCTCCACACTCATGGATTTCCAACATAATTGTAGCAAAGTTACTTTTGTTAAATTTTCTATAATTTTTTATATATTTATGATTATTTTTGAAAATATTTATAAAATCTTTATTTTCATGAAAAAAAGTTAAAATATTATTATTAATATATTTTATGGAATTTATATTTCTAATAATAAATTCAAATATTTTAAAATATATTTAAATAATCATAATTTATAATTAACATATTTACAGAAAAATAATTTATGGTTAAGTATGGCACAAATAAATTATATATGAGAAAGATCATCATTAATTACAATATAATTTATTGGTCTCAAGTTACATTATTCAGAATATAAATAAATATTTAGTGACTAATATCAATTTTGCATCATTGTAAAAGTTTTTCACAGTTGTATGATATAAATAAAATGGTTTAAATAATGATGATGAAGCACAACTTATTCCAGTGTTATGGCAAATTAATTCATCTCTTCTAAGTTGAAAGCAATTAATGATGAAACTGAAGAAAATAAAAATTTTGTTAATTCACATATTCTGAATGCTTTCTTTGCAAAGTTAACCGTGAAAATGGCGGATGTTATTTATATGAAACATTTGGGGAATAATCAAAACTAATACATGGTTTAACCAAAATAAAAACCTATTATATATATATTATAATAAAAATAATAAATTTAACGGTAAAAAACTATTATAAACAATCTTCTGCGGATTTAAGGATTGTTTATAATAGTTTGTTACTGTTAAATTTATTATTTTTATTTAATTACAATTTTGTTTTAATTAACGGACATTTTATTATATATATCCAAATTAAGGTATCACCATATTGCTTTAATAAAATGAAATGAAATATAAGGAAAAACTATTGGTATGTCTTATTAATTAAAGCGATAAAGTTAATGGTGCAAACTATGTAAGAGATAAATACTCTACTGAAATTAAATCAAAGTTTAAATATATATAGTGTTAAAAATGTTGAAGTGATTACATGAAAATCTTTAATATTTCTTAATAAATAATCTTTCTTATTTAGTACACTGATAATATACATTAATTTTTTGACAAAATTCTTAATTTATCCATGGGTATTTGCATTATATTTCAGATCCATGTGTATATATTTTAACTTAACTCCTAATAAGCATCTTAGAAAATTTTAATAAAAAAATGCAGAACAAACTTTTAGAATGTGGTGGCAATTGCACTTTATTTGGTACTTTAAACCTTAAATTTTCATTTTGTTTGTCTTTAAGAGCAGACTACAACTTTAATTTAACTTATTCATGTTATATAGTTTTGCAACAAACATCTCTAAAAATATGTACATTGTAATTTTTTAAAAAAAAGTTCATCAAAATAAATATAACTTTTATTGAAATAAGCCAATATATATATATATAAACAATGTATAAGAGGATTTTGCTTGATAACAATGCTTATATATATATGTACCCTGTTTGAATGATGCAATATTAAAGTCATATCTACTATTAACCGGCTTGAGCTTGTATTTGTTGTGTAAAATTCCTTGACTTACTGTAAACAATATATATTTTAAAATATCAAATATCATTTTTACAATATTTATAATTTTAAAATCAACATGGGCATATGTTTCTATTCACACAAATGAAAATGTATTCTGTTATTACTACCCTATTATTACATATATGTAACAAAAAATGTTTCAATTTTGATCAGTGATTTAAAAAAAAAAGCTAAACCTTATTGTGTAATGTTTTAAAAGATAAAAAGGAGAACAAATTATTGTTTTGACTTCAAGAAAAAAAAGTGTTTTAAAACCTAAGCAACTACATAGTGATATAACGATAACTTTTAAAAAATGAGACACTAAAGCAGATAGCATGTGATTTTTCTTTAAAATAATAATAAAATAGATAAAATCTCAAAATGTTACATTATATATCAATGTGCTTATAATGACTAAAATTATATATATAAAGATACAAATTAGAGAAGGCATAGTCCATCAATTTCAGTAATTAATAATCATATGTGAAGTAAATGATGACTTAAAAAGAAACAAAAAATAAACATATTCTATACTTGACCAGATAATAAATTTCCTCCTTACTACAAAAAAAAAAATCATTATATTTACCATCAGTATACTTTGTCATTTTGTGCATACACATCTATCATTATCCACATGTCACTATAGATTTAAATTATAAATATCAGGGGATTCAAAATCTCCTCTTTCATTACTTTTCATTATAGAAAGAAGTATATAACTTCTTAACAGATTACATGTGCTTTAACCACTTAAATTACAAAATATTTATAAACCAAATTCTATCCAAAAGCTTAGTACTTAATTTGTCTTTTGATAGCTTTATTAAATGAAGTAAAGCAATATTACAACAAAACATTGCACGGCGTGACTTTTTGTTATCAAGCTCCGCATGGTAGACGAATTTATTTTAAATAATTTCATCATACTGACTATTGCAACTGGAGTATTAAAATACTGAATAGTCAATTAAATAGACTTATAATGGGAAAAAAAAATTAATCAGTGATGGCAGCAACATAGCTTCAACAGAAGATTGAATACTAATGCCAACTCAGATGGAATGAGAAAGTAGCATTCTGTATATAGAATGATAGAAATAAGAATGTCTATTTGCTTGTGTCCATCATTTATATCCAACCGATGCTGTTCAAACAACATAGTTTTCACACAGCACATACTTCACCAGCTATGAAATATTCCCCTTTACTTTCTCAAAACTATTTTGTGGATACAAATTTAATACATTATATCATAGTTTTTTTTAATAAACCAAAGAGAATAAAAAAATAGCTTGTCTTTTCTGTCTTTCTTTATTTACATTTCATTAAATATTTTAATATTTCTTTTTCAAATCCACTGTCCGATTTTGTATAAAAATTGATAAGGTGATTGATTTAAACTTTCATTTGAAAGGAAGATTAAATAAAGTTTGTAATGTAATTTTTTTAAAAAAATATTCAATTCAAATTGTTTTGCATATGAAGACTGTTTTTCCTTTTCATTTCCATTGTAATTAATTGTTCTTTTACATATCACAAATTTGAGAATGTTAGTATTATTTACGTATAGTTATCTGTAAGGCGCATGTGCATTAGCCTGATCGCTAATTTATATTTATATCATAAATTAATATATTTAATAATATTAATAATTTATGTGAATTATTTTTTCTTTTAATAATAAAACACAAGTAGACAACACAGATGAGTAATTACACAATGTTTCCTACGATTACTATTATAATTAGTAAAAAGGGGCGGGATACTGTTAAAATGATTAGTCTTGTATTAATTTATATTGTATGTTTTAAAAAGAAATTATTAAACTCAGGTGCTTATTATACATGTATATAACTTTAATGCGCAAATACGCGCACAACAACCGAGCTTCATCAGGATTAAATAACAATATATTATAAACTCAAAATAATTATAATATCTAAAGAATAATGCCCGAGCGCTTTCAAGAGAACTTAGCTCTCATAATCATGGGCAACAAAGAATAAGCATAGCGTGTTGGTATATGCTAAAATATGCTGATATATGTAAATTAGTTGAAAATAAATGCGTCAGCTCTAAATGATCCATTTCTTAGAGATTTTGTAACACGCATCTTTCCTATTCATAGCCTTATCATCAATAGCAATAAAACATGCTTCTTTAACTTTTCTCTTAATGTCATTTCTCTCCCTGCAAACTATTCTTGCATTTTTAGGTTCACATGCATGACCAGCTGATTTCTGATGTATAGCAAATATTGAGTTGCAATTTGGGTCTACTTGGGCCTTATTGTAAGAATATCTATGCTGGGATAGTCTTGTAGAAAGAGTTGCTTTC
Organism: Epiperipatus broadwayi; assembly: GCA_028023455.1. NCBI lineage: Eukaryota > Metazoa > Onychophora > Udeonychophora > Euonychophora > Peripatidae > Epiperipatus > Epiperipatus broadwayi. The sequence continues at coordinate 9,050 of JAQFVV010001069.1, read as the reverse complement.
GTTTCCCCATAGTATGATGCCATGCAGTTATTTTCTGGACATGAAATATTATATACGGCCTGAGAGGTGTTATTGGGTGTTATAGTGTCTTTGGTGTTATTAATAATTCTATTTGTATTAGGGGGTGTATGAAAGCTTAGTTGAAATTCTTTATTAAACACTGAGTAAAATTTTCGATGGGTAGTTGCAATATATGGTAACAAAATTCTATTTTTCTGCTGCTTAATAACATTGCTGTTTAATTTACTGTAAAATTGTCTAATCTTCCTATCAATTGTGTAATGCTTGAAGCCGAAATCTAATAAATCGTTTCTATATAAGATTAAGTTTGCTCTTTTGTCCGATTCAAATCTGCAAAGTTGCTCATTCCTATGCAAGAAAGACGCTAAACCAGCTAATTTATGAATAGAAGGCGTGTTTGAATTAGGTTGAATATTGCCTCTTTTTTCTATAGGTTTTATAATCATTGTATAATTTAGTCTTTGATTTTCTCTTTGCACATACATATCCAAGTATTTAGTTTTCCCTTCACGATCTTCGATTTCTGTGTTTAGCTTCAGCTGCGTACTGTCTTGTATGTCCTGTTTAATTTTATCAATAATTTCTTCAGTAGCAGCGATGAAAAGGTCGTCAACGTATCTTGTGTATACAATTAACTTAAGTGTTTCTTCGTATTTAGGAATAATACTTTTTTCAAAATAATTAAGTACGATACTTGAGATGATACCGCTCATGGGTAATCCCATCGGCCATCCATCGTTCATTTGGTAACATTGATTATTGAATGTTGCCACAATGTTGTTGTTAAGCCATTTTAAGAAATCAATTATGAAAGCTATCTTTTTTTGATCCACGTCGTTGTTCATAAGCTCTTCTTTTACTATATCAATGGACCTATTTCTATTAATTGATCCGTATAACTCAGTGACATCAAGCACTGCAATTTTAGTTTCTGGGTTTAGAATTTTGTCCTTAATTCTGGCTACAAATTCAAATGAAGATTTGATAGTATATCTTCCAAATCCAATACTGTCAATCAGCCAACGATTTATTAATTTAGCTGTGCTAAAATAATGTGCACCCCCAAAATCCAGCATTAAGCGTAAAGGAACATTGGGTTTGTGCATTTTTGCATTTGCAAAAATCCGTGGTAGAATAGTGGCAGAAGGATATAGTTTATAATACTCCGTTTTTGATATAGCTTTGTTACAATGTGTCTTGAGAATAGAGGCAATAAATTTGTCCCTGTTCAAGTTATTATTGAAACTAGCTATGCTTTTGAATTGCAGTTTTTCAATTTGCAGGTTAACTTTGAAGTTAAAATTTTCTCTACTCATCAGCACAAATCTCTGGCCTTTATCTTCCTTCATGCAGACTATTCGTTCAGTCTCTAAAAATTTCTTAGTGTGCGCTAATTTTGTATTCCAGTTATTTGTATTAATCTTGAGTGTATTCTGGTGTATGGTCTTGGCAATCTGCGTTACGTATATATCTTTATTTGGGTTGTTATTCAAACCCGCTTCAATATCAGCTATTAATTCAAACTTCGGGAAACTCCAATTGCTACCAACGAATCTAGGGCCTTTGTTCAGTACCTCTGTTATTTCCTCGTTTGGTGTTTTATCAGTAAGATTAACAAAAACATTGTTCTTTTTTTCTACAATTTGGATATTTTGCTTATTAGCTAAAAACGCCAACTTTTTTTCAAATTTTTTTTGCATAATGATATTTAATTTATCGCATTTATTCCTAATATACTGAGGTAATAATACATCTTGTACCATTCTATTTTTCCTTTTAATCTGTTTCCTCAGAGCACTCTGACATCCTCTTTTGACCAAATTCAGCAGATAAAAACTTACTTGTTTGCAAATCTTGTATCGATTATAAATTGATTTGTTTATTTTTAAATTACAAAAATTCGGCAATATTTTAAATTCGCTGCATCTTTTCAAAAAATTGAGTCTTTGTTGTAGTTTACATACAGAAATACAAACCTTTAATGTTTGCTTATCTTTATTTGCTTGCTCCATACTAACGACAATTGTAAAAAGAAATTATTAAACTCAGGTGCTTATTATACATGTATATAATTTTAATGCGCAAATACGCGCACAACAACCGAGCTTCATCAGGATTAAATAACAATATATTATAAACTCAAAATAATTATAATATCTAAAGAATAATGCCCGAGCGCTTTCAAGAGAACTTAGCTCTCATAATCATGGGCAACAAAGAATAAGCATAGCGTGTTGGTATGTGCTAAAATATGCTGATATATGTAAATTAGTTGAAAATAAATGCGTCAGCTCTAAATGATCCATTTCTTAGAGATTTTGAAATTATTGATAAAATTAAACAGGACATACAAGACAGTACGCAGCTGAAGCTAAACACAGAAATCGAAGATCGTGAAGGGAAAACTAAATACTTGGATATGTATGTGCAAAGAGAAAATCAAAGACTAAATTATACAATGATTATAAAACCTATAGAAAAAAGAGGCAATATTCAACCTAATTCAAACACGCCTTCTATTCATAAATTAGCTGGTTTAGCGTCTTTCTTGCATAGGAATGAGCAACTTTGCAGATTTGAATCGGACAAAAGAGCAAACTTAATCTTATATAGAAACGATTTATTAGATTTCGGCTTCAAGCACTACACAATTGATAGGAAGATTAGACAATTTTACAGTAAATTAAACAGCAATGTTATTAAGCAGCAGAAAAATAGAATTTTGTTACCATATATTGCAACTACCCATAGAAAATTTTACTCAGTGTTTAATAAAGAATTTCAACTAAGCTTTCATACACCCCCTAATACAAATAGAATTATTAATAACACCAAAGACATTATAACACCCAACAACACCTCTCAGGCCGTATATAATATTTCATGTCCAGAAAATAACTGCATGGCATCATACTATGGGGAAACGAAAGCAACTCTTTCTACAAGACTATCCCAGCACAGATATTCTTACAATAAGGCCCAAGTAGACCCAAATTGCAACTCAATATTTGCAATACATCAGAAATCAGCTGGTCATGCATGTGAACCTAAAAATGCAAGAATAGTTTGCAGGGAGAGAAATGACATTAAGAGAAAAGTTAAAGAAGCATGTTTTATTGCTATTGATGATAAGGCTATGAATAGGAAAGATGCGTGTTACAAAATCTCTAAGAAATGGATCATTTAGAGCTGACGCATTTATTTTCAACTAATTTACATATATCAGCATATTTTAGCACATACCAACACGCTATGCTTATACTTTGTTGCCCATGATTATGAGAGCTAAGTTCTCTTGAAAGCGCTCGGGCATTATTCTTTAGATATTATAATTATTTTGAGTTTATAATATATTGTTATTTAATCCTGATGAAGCTCGGTTGTTGTGCGCGTATTTGCGCATTAAAATTATATTGTATGTTTTAATTTTTTTTTTTTAATCATGTTTGTTAGAATTTTTAATCAAATATAAACTTCTACACTTTGTCTTAATGCATATATTGAAAGAAAGTTACTTTTTAAATATATATGCAACAACTTATAAAGGAATCTGACAATAATTGTTATGTTTATTGATAGACAATCATTAAATAATAAGTTAGACTCAATAAACACTGGGACTTATCAGCATATTCCTAATGTCTAACTTAAACTAAAACAACTAGTAGTGTTTATTACCATAGAGATGAAACATGGGTAACTTGCTCAATATACGAAAATGCAAGTGACATTTTTTTTTTAAATAAAAAAAGATTTATGATAGTGCCATAAAGTAATAATATCAAAATCAAATATTTAATAATTAATATAATGTACTCAAAAATATAAATGATAAATTTATAAATTTCAATTTCATCATAATCCAATATATTTTATCATAAAATTACAAATTTTAGATATAAATAAAAAAACAAGTCAGAATTAAATTGAACTATAAAAAATATCAAATATGTTTCTATGTGTAGTTCAAACGACAACAACGACAAAAAATTACTGTGTGTGAATGTTAATTTGTGTGAATATATATAGATAGATAGATAGATAGATAGATAGATAGATAGATAGATAGATAGATAGATAGATAGATAGATAGATAGATAGATAGATAGATAGATAGATAGATAGATAGATAGATAGATAGATAGATAGATAGATAGATAGATAGATATATTCTTAAACATTTATAAATTAATATTTTTAATTGTTATAATCTTTTCAACAATAATAATCTTATAATTTTTAATATTTATTTATATTTTAGTTAGCAAAGAAATCAATATAGGTAAGAATTTTTGCTATATTAATATGTTTTATAATCTAGTTTTATATAATAGTCAAATATATTGTAACATTCTCTGTTTTGCATTTAAATATTTTATTACTCAGTATAAAGTGCTAGTAAGCCCAAATATTTAATTGCAATGGTTCATTCTAGTAGGAATGAGGCTATATCAAGAATATAGTTATGTTTCTCGAATAACTGACCTCATCATTATTATAACTGAAATTGATAATGGAGTTAGTTTAATTTATTTAAGAGGTTGTCAGAATTTGTAGACTTTATACAGTAAGCAAATCAATGCAAGACAGAATAATTAATGGATGCCAGAAGGCTTGTGCATAAAATCCTTATCTAGTGCCTACTCATCCAATATCCCCAGACTAGTTTCTGGCTTGTGACCTTTGTCAGTGAAGAGCTTTGGATCTGAGAGGACTGCACCCAGATCTTAGAATCCAATGCAACCCTTTTATCTCTACTTAACTAAGAGAATAAAATTGAAAACACATTAATATTTTCAATCCAAGATCTTTAGTTTCTATAGTCATATGGTCTGAACTTAGTTCAGTACCCATACATTTTGGTGTCTTTGGCTATTTAATAACCATAGCTACCATTCTACTATTAGCCAGCATTGGTGGGATTACTGTGTGGAGAGTTTTGCCTGTTTAATAACAGTTATGAGCAAGCATAAAAATGGTGATTATGTGATGTTTAGTGGTTTAACCCTATTCCTAGCTAATAGGATAGTGGTGACTATGGTTATTAAAAAACCAAAAACACCAAATGTATTGGTACTAAACTGAGATCAGACCTATATGAATATATAAACTAATGAGCTTGGTTTGAAAATATTAATGTGTTTTTAATTTTATTCTTTTAGTTTCATAGTTAAGTAGAGCTAAAAGGAGGCTACTGAGGGTTGCCTTGGATTCTAAGATCTAGATGCAGTGCTCTCAGATCCAAACATCCTCATTGGTGAAGGCCACAGGCCAGAAATTAGTCTGGGGATATTGGATGAGTAGTCACTCAATAGGGATTTCTGGCATCCATTGATTATGCTGGCTTGTTCTGAGTGGCACTATTGTATGGGGAGTTTTGCCTGTTTAAGAACAGTTATGAGAAAGCATAAGAAATGGTGTTCATGGGATGTCTGTAAACTCCTGACTTTTGTCATGTTTTTGTTGAGACTTACAAAGCAAATAATTAGCAGTAAGAGGGGGAATTATATTTTCCCTCCACTTAATTAATTTACTATAAAAAAATTTTTCCAGGTTTTAATTAAGCATAATGTCAAAAGTAATTTACACAATTCTCTAAATTTAATAGTAAGATCTAAATAACTAAAATTCAGGATGTACAATGAAAGGTTTATATTATTAGTAAAAAGTTGTTAACAGACATTAAATATTTAAGCAATAAGAGTCATAATATTGGAAAACACACATACATAATCTGCTAATTATATGAATGACTTAATTCAAATGGTTCATTTTTCTTTTTAGGATAAAATCATAAATGCCTTTTTTTTCTTTTTACTAAATTAGAAATTTATCTTTCAAAAATCTAATTCACAAAATTTTTTATTTATTTAGAGAAGTTACAATATGCCCTTTGACTTACTGGTAATTTTTTTTTTTGTGAGGAGTCCATGGTAATTTTTATAGCTGTGTTCTGGTAATACTTTTGCACATCTCTGATCCTTACTTAGGGTAAGGCTCGACAAAGCTTTTGGTGACTTTTGTGAGATGCCAGTGAACAATCTGTTTTTACTCATACATGGAGACTAGATTCAGCATAGTAATTCTGGGTAGTAGCATTTTATTATGGCTTCTAAAATGCTGCATACAAGAAACAGCCAGAAAAACACAGGTAAAAGAGCAATTCAAATGTTCTCTGTTTCTTTTATACTGATGACCATTATGAGATTTCTGTGCATATCCTTATCCCTTGTGTTATCATCACTCAGTAATTCTCTACATTCTTTCTTACTATTGAGATACAAAGTTTTACTTTTTATAACTTATTTCTGTCATGTTTAATTGCTTACATTTATATTAATATTAACATTACTTCAATAAAATAGTAATATTTACTGAGGCTGTAACCTCCAGCATATGCATGTAAAATGCGATAGTAGGGACCTCTACAGGTGTTTAACCACAAGCTTACACTAAGGAAGAAAAGAGGGAAATATATATATATTAAGTAATAAAAACATTAAATTACATTTGCTGATGATTTCTTAAATTTTACTTTTTTTAAATCTTACTCAATGCCAATATAATTGAGACATATAGGAATGAGAATAAAATAAGGATTTAAACCTATTTTATTTTCAAGAAGTTTGAAGTATAAATTTTATTATTATGAAATAAATTATATATATACAAAAAAAAATTAATGGTAAATATATGGCCATGCACAGCTAATGGAAAGATATGTAACATTAAGTTTAAAAAATTTGAAAACTATAATATTGTATTTACCATTAAAATAAATTTCATAACTTGCTTTTAAGGTTTAATTTTATGATCACTAGATGGAGCTTACCAATAGCTCTAAACAATCTTAAAAACAAGTTATGAAATTTATAACTTATTTTAATTATTATAAGTGTATCTTTGAAGGTTTTTGCAATGCTATATATTGCAGAGGCTATTACTATATGGTGAAATGAGCTGAATTCAGACCAATATAACTATCTAGTTTGTAAGACTGGATTTGAAGACATTTAAATGTCTGATAAATTCGTACTTTCAAATTGATAAAACCGTGTTTTATAAGTGCTGACTTTTGAGTTAGTACTTTAGATCTAGTTTGTAGACTCCCAGACCTCCACTGAGGTGAGCCATAAGCTCAAAACCAATTAGTCTGGAGATAGGGATAATGATAGAGATTTTGAATTCTATCTCTTTTGGCATTTATAAAAACAAAGCTTGTTTAGAGCTATTGGTAAGCTCCATCTAGTGATCATAAAATGCCAGCTTAAAAGCAAGTTACAAACTTTATCTCTTGTTTTAATTATTATATATATAATCCAGTTCAAATTTGTACTCTAATTTCTTGCTCAATATGGTTTTAATGTCCTAGCATTATAGGTATCCCTCTCTCCTTTATCATTTGTCACTGTAAAGTTATTTGAACCATTTTTTCTATTGCTCTGATAGGGTCCTTCATACAAATTTTGAAATTATCTACAAATATGTTTACCCAATTGACTTACCAGATTTAATATTACCCATTTTTTATCCACTTCCTTAAATTTGTTTGTTGTAATATCCTTCTTTTGCTTTCATAGTTTCACAAAGTATTCCAGTTGGATCCTTACCATTTACCAATTCACTTCTTCATTGAGATCTTCCAAAAAGATCAATAGCTTGGCTTTGTATAACATAGGTACTGGACATTCAAATTGGAAATGGATGGTGGAAATCCTGTGGATTCCTTATGTGCCCAATTTATATAATAAATACCCAAGGAAGCACTTTCAGCTATCTTCTCTGATCAGAAAATGCATAGACCCTGAAGTGGCAGCCCACTTCTCTCATCATCTTCTAACATGGGTTAGATTGCAGGTTCCTGATAGAAAGGAGTATATATTTGATTTCCATTTTCATGATTCATTCCAGACATTTACATAATGTAAACAGTATTCTGTAGCCAGTTAAAATTGCCTGGGAATTTCCCACTTGCATAAATAATTGTTACTGCACTATTCACCCTGAATTCTGGTTGTCAGTCTGAGACACTGAATATGCTAATACCTCATTGTAATTAATAATACACTAATGCATTGAAGGTGAAACTATTCCACATAACAATTTATTTAGGCTGACTGCATTCAGAGTTTTGTTACTCCATTATCATAGCTTTGTAGATTATCAATGTATTTGTATGCAAATATATGTAAAATATTTTTTAATATTATCCATTTTCTGGAAATGGCAAAGCAAGTCTTTTTTCTATTTATAGAGTTAGTGTCACTGGTAATTAAACAAGTTTCCTTCATTTTTCTCTTCATGTCATTCTTCTCAGTACATAATATATCAGCTTTTCAGGGCTCAAATCTATAGTTAACCTCTAGCTCATGGTCAGAAACACAGAGCTGCCTTCTTGATAGATAACATAAAAATATTTTTTGCATATTGAATCAAGTAGGAGTTAGATCAAATTAAAAAAAAATATATAATTATTTTTTACTCTTTACTATTACACAAAATTGTAAAACAAACTGTTGACTTTTTTTATATATAAAATATGACTAATTATTTATTATAAATTCAATCTACTCCAGCTGCAATTTATTATAGCATTATATCTGTCCCTCAGACAGAGAAGCATAATATCCAGAGAGTACCTATAGCTAGACTGAAATTATAAAAGATATAACACATCCATATTTCCAAGCTACAGAACTTCTCCCATTGCCAAATTCAAATCCTGTCACTCAAACATTTTATTTGTTTTGAAGTAACCACAAAAAGCAGGTAACATGCCCTGAATGGCAGCTACTAATTCAGTGCCTGAATTTCCCAATTAGCTTAATCAATAAACTGCTTTAATTAGTGATAGTAGTAAAAGAATGGACTGAAAAATACTAATTTCCAAAAGTAATTTATTTCAAATACTTTAAAATTAATTACAGAAATTATTCATCACTTTCTTGAATAAAAATAATGATTACATATCATATATCATGCACACATATTATAATAAACTATAACCACAGCTTGTATTTTCAAGCTTA
>JAQFVV010001068.1:85000-118566 GCA_028023455.1 Epiperipatus broadwayi | reverse complement strand
CAAATTTTTGATGTTTTTTAAGTCTTTATTCATTTCTGAATCTATTCAACCACTCCCTGCTTACTCTGAATAGTTTGGGGTTATCCATTTCAAATCCTTAGCAAAACTCTTCATGCAAATATGAGCTTTCTGATGCAATACAAATTCATTAAAGTGAATATTTTTTAGTCCATATCTTCTATCTGTAAATTCAATACTATTTCAGTTTTCATAAGAAAAAAAAAGATTTTTTATCATAATTACAATTTTAACTATTTTGAGAGCACAAGCACCTATGATACAAATTTATTTTTATCTTTTTATTATTTCTCTAGTAAATAATTTTGTTTTTTGGAAAATATGACATTTTCTGGAATATGACTTTTTCCCTTTCACTACTAAATCAATAACTTTTATTATATCATTTAAAAGAATTTCACGAATTCTCTCAGATTTATTACTAACTTATAAAACATTTTATTGAATGAAATACTGTCTTGCATTGGTGGTCGAGAGGTCAGCGCGACTGCCTTGCACTTGCAGGTAGTTGCCCGGATTGTGGGTTCGCATCCCGGCCGATGCTATGACACTTAAAAAAAATGAAATACTGTACTACTATGTAAAACCTTATGGGAAAAAAACTGAAGAAAAAATGCACGTGCTTTTAACTCACAGTACTGTGTTTAAATCAGAAAATTTGAGAATATAAGATTACTGAGGATGCTGTAAAATAAAATAAAAATAGCTCTTTTATGCAGTGAATAATATAGACGATTTACAGTTTTAATATTTTTTTACTTATTTACATTTTGTGGGGAAGGAACTGAATTAATGCAAGGTGATATAGCAAATATTTCACATTGTAGATGTTTTCAGCTAATTAGTTAACATGAAAAAGCTAAAATATATAGATCACAGATTTAACTCTTAAATAATAACTGGAAAAAATGAAAAGGCAATATTTTAATAAATAAAAAAAAAAAAAATACATCAAAAATTAATTTTATTATACACATACATTCTACAATTTTTTTAAATAAATACTGTTTATTTTTAAATAAATACATAAATGATTATAAATATTTTTTTATAAGATCAGAGATTATTACATTTAATTTTGCTATAGATGTAGACTTTACATTTTTTTTAGTAAAAATCAATTATATATGTAATATTCTTTAAATAGGACTACAATAATCCCATTATAAACACCTTTAATTTCTTTATATTTATTTGTCAGATCTTATTCATATCTAATGACTCACTCTTACATTTTAAACATATACCTTCAAAACTGGAGGAAAACATGCTAATGGCTCTCAAGATATACCATAATTTTTAGTTGGATTACATTTCACATAACTCTCTAAATATTACCTATTGTTTCATATTTATTGATATGCATTAATCAATTTCTAAAGACAATGCAACAATGTCATTTTGTCTTCAGTTATTCTTTTCTTACCTCCATATGAACTATTTTTTATTTACATTTTTTAGGTAAAATGTCATTGATCTATCCTCAACCTTTTTTCCAAACTTTGTCCTTCAAAACATTTTGTTAAAAAACAAACAAACCCATCATATCTCAAATATATCCCATGAAGTTTTCTCTTCCCAATCTTATCATGTTCAACAGGTTTTTTTTTCCATACTGATTTTTCTCAATATCTAATTATTAGTCTACTTTTCCATCCAATTTATCCCAATCAATTTTTTTCTAAAGTCACATTTTCATACTTTCCAAACTTATTTTGTCCTACTTCTCCAATGACAAATCTCACATCCATATCCAAGTAGACTCCAAACAAAGTTTTTAACAAATTTTATCATATTTTTAATATCAATATGCTTATTTAATAGTAAGCTCTTTTTATTTTAAAAGCCTGTTTTATAACATTATTCTCTTTTTAATCTCATTTAGATATCTATATTATTACTAATCACAACATCCAAATAATAAAATTTTTTAACTTGCTTCGGTCATATTATTTATCAGTACATTCAACTATCCTTTTACTTGCTTATCCATTACTCTAATCTTAATTTTACCAATACTTATCCCCAATTCAGCGTTTAAATATTTTACTCATTTTTTTTCTGAATCTGCAATAAAGGTATATTATCTGCACAATAAATGTTAGGAATACACCATTAATTTTAATTTTTTTGATTTTCACACCTCTTCTTACATTAGTATATTTTTATAACCTTTTAACATCAATTGCAACATTTCCATATTTTTTTAAATTAAAGAATCAACCTTCTATTCTTTAAACCAGGATCTATATTCTTCATCATTTAAAATAATTTCCAATTCATCCTGTCTAAAGTCTTCTCCAAATCAATGAAAGCCACGTACAATTTCCTATTCATTTTAAGTTTGCTCATACAATTATTTTTAGTTATAATATTGTTTCTCTGGTTCCTTTTTCTAATTAAAAAGCATAATGATCATTATCCAAGTTTTTATTATCTTCCATTGGGTTTTAAATTTAATTATTATTAGTAGAATCTTGAAGGCATAAGAGAAAATCTCTGTTGATCTATAGTTCAAGCAATCATTTCCATTTGCCTTATAAGTACTGGATTTTTTTTTTGTAAATACATATTCACAATTGTCATCACTTTCGGGCTTGAATAATTATTAATCATGAGTTGAAATGCATTTTTGAAAACATTGGCAGGAGTTTTTTCAATGCCTGTAGCCATACTTTTGAAATATAACAGTGAATTGTTTTAAATGTAAAAGTAAAGCATTAATGAATTATATAAAGCAGGGGTGGCCAATTTTTGTGTTCATAAGATCTACTTTTTATTTTAAAAATGTGTTGCGATCGACTTGTTGTCACAGGCATAGTCTAAATGGAGGGAGGTGTGAAATACATACTATTTTTATATATCTACCTAGTAAAAAATAATTATTTAACGGGCCAAAAACTCATGTCCGGGGGGGAGGGGATTAAAGCAACATGAGTAATTATTAACAATATTTATTAATTCAAATTAGCTACATTAATTTTAGATTAAAAATATTATTTTCAATAATGATGGACTTCATCTTTCTAGAATTGAAAAAAAATTTAGAACAAAAACAAAAAAACTTGAAAATCTTGACTTTCACTTGTCACCAAACAACTCTTGCCAGATTGGCCTCATGATCAACCAAAAATGGCTTTGTGATTGACCGGTGGATCATGATCGACTTATTGAACACCCCTGATATAAAACATGATTACTTGAAATGTAAAGAAAGTGCTGTCTATAGAGAAAAATATAAATTAACACTATAAATTGAGTTAATTAAACTTATACTATGATCATGTTGTAGTGCAATAGTAGAGTACAAATACTGGAACTAAAGAAATATGGATTGCAGCTCCAATTCTATCACTTTCTGATGATTAAGTTTCCTATACTCTTACAAATAAGAAACCATTTGATTACTATATTAATTAGTGAAATATTAAATTAAGGCATGGATGCTTAGAACCGAGTTTTAAAGCTCACTTCCTGTAATTCTAAATCTTTTATTTCACAAATGAATTTAAATCTCATATATACTATAAAAGATAAAATAGACTTTGAATAACCCGTACTAAAAAGTGGTCTGTATTAAAAAATGTCATAAACAATTTGAGCATTTTGTCATCTTGTTTATATATATATATATATATATATATATATATATATATATATGTGTGTGTGTGTGTGTGTGTGTGTAAGTAAGTAAAAAATTATTTAACTATTCCACTGCAGAGTAGTGAAAAAAAAGATATTATTAACCAAGTTTTTCAATTTTTAGATGATAAGGCTTAAATTATTTTTTTATTCTTATTTTAAACAAGTTTGAAAAGAATATCAGGATATCCACTTACTGATCAATATTAAATTATCATCTAGTTGGCTATGGAATGACAACCTGAAAAAGTATTAGACTTTATTAAACTCAGATTTGAATCCAGGTCATGGTCACAGTGATGGATGCATGATAATTGCACCATGAAATGTTATATATATATAATACATATTTTGCGGGTTCATCCATGTTAAAAAATTTTAATTATTGATATTCCGATGTTTTGACTTGGTCATACAAGTCATCCACTAGGTGGTAAAAGGTAGAAAGATGCTTGTAGAGGCACTACAATCACTGATTTGAATAAACATTAAAGTTCCACCAATAGCAAATATATATATATATATATATATATTGTACCCTCATTTAAAGAAAATCTAAACTAAAGACTCCAGCTAACTATGGAATAACTATATTATACTACAGTCAAGTTATGTAAACAATGACTATTATGATAATTAATATTAGGACTAGCTCAAGACACACTACTAATGTACAGTATTTAATAGAATCAATATTTTATAATAATTAACTATAATAAACTAATTAAATTAAAATATAATAATACTTATATTCACAATAAAAAATCAGGGTTGCAACTAAACACTCAGCTCATCTAAGCTACAGATAATTTAAATTACACCTAACTTATAAATTAAAATAAATACAATTATAAAACTCTTCACATGAGACATTCAGCAAGATACAATGGCTTAAATATTAAGGATACATTCCTAAAGATACATTCCCAATGGCATAAGAATATTACCCCTATTCATTTAATATGATACAACTACCTTGTAATACTCTTCTGTCTTTAAATACACATATAAATCCTAACTAACAATTTATTAAAAATATTTATGGAAATACAATAAATTAATTGCTATTCCTTTATAAAGTACTATTTAAAATCTAACATCTAATAATTCTTATTAATCATCATTTTATACTATATAATTATTTTAAAATAATCTCAGGTTCATTTCTAACACCAATAATAAAAACAAATTAATTAAGACCCTGTAGTTAAATATAATAATGGATTTTACATAATATCTAACTACCCTCACAAAAACAACAATAAGCAAGTAGAATACTTTAATCATTCTTAACAATATATCTCTATTTAACTATTAATGTACGGCAATAAAACATAAATAAATCATAAATATTGAGAAAACATTGCATAACCTTTTATTTATTCATGAAGCATACATAGAATAAATTATATTTTTGGTATAATTGTGATATGTAATATCTCAAATTGGTATTGGATCATTTTAAAATAGTCATCAATGATTATATCTTCTACAGTAATAATAATAATGATAACATACTTTTATTAATCAATCATGTGTAATAATGATATTCTAAGTAATTTTTACAAATTGTGCAAACAAACAATATTTAAAACCATTAATCTTTTTAGATCATGTATGTGAAAATGAAGAATCAAAGAAAAACACTCAGACAAATTAAGCTCCCAACAACAAAGTAATTTAGAAAAAATTAACAATTTTATTATAGTTGAATAACATTGTGATTATGATGGAATAAAATTATAAAATTTGAAAAGTATTTACAAACTATAATATAAAAAATTAAAATTATTTAAAAATTAAAATATTTATACAATAAATATAACGAGTGAATAAATATAAGGTAGCCTTCATTCTGACTACCTAAAATGAAAGTAAAAATCTTACAGTATTATAACAATAATATACTATTTTTTATTAATAAAACAATAACATTCTATTATTTCTATGGTGACAAAATAATGACAATATGTATCATAACTTACTGAACTTAATGCTATGTTTTACAGTATTTTAAAAATATATAATTATATAATTCTTGGGTATAAGTTTAGATTAAAGCACACTTATCTAAACTTAGCACAAAGTAAAATTATTAAACACTTCTCTTGCGTTTCAGCAAAGCATTCTCTTTTAATATGTTCGAGTATTTTAATAACAGAAAAATTAAATAAAGAAAAATATAATAATGTTTCCTTTGTAAATTAACTATTTATAAAAAATATTTAAAGTACAATTTCAGTTTTCTCTATTTTTAATAGGTTCATATTCCTTATAGCAAATTTTAAACTATTAATAAATTATATTGCTTAATATTTTATATTTTTATTTATTCTATATTTTTACATTTATCGTAGCATTTGAATCATACTGTCATTACTTTCTAATCTAATCCAAATATGCATTTATTTGAGTTTAATGATCTTTAATATTTACAATATTTATAAGAATATCAATCATTCCTATCCTATTTTTAATATAACAAACAGTAAATAATTCAACATCACTTGGGATAGAAGTTTTTTTATTTTTTATCTCATCTTGCCTTGACATAAATTGCGAACTTCTAACAGTTTAGCTATTACTCTACCATCTTTAAAGACTATTTTTCATGATCTGATGTCAGTGGTGATTGACAATGATTATAGTGAGGAATGTATAGTAGTAGTAGTAGTAGTAGTAGTAGTAGTAGTAGTAGTAGTAGTAGTAGTAGTAGTAGTAGTAGTAGTAGTAGTAGTAGTAGTAGTAGTAGTAGTAGTAGTAGTAGTAGTAGTAGTAGTAGTAGTAGTAGTAGTAGTAGTAGTAGTAGTAGTAGTAGTAGTAGTAGTAGTAGTAGTAGTCAGCCATCTTGGCTCTTGACAGAGAAAGTTGACTCATGTCAGCTCCTGCTTTAGACTTAAGTTTTATTGGTTTTTGATTGAATTTGATAGTGAAAAGTATACCAAAAGAAAAAGGAAATTTTCCACTTAAAGGTATGCTCTATTTCGAGCAAAATTGTTGTTAATATAAAGAAGAATATTAGATTTAAAATGTCTAATATTTCTGATTCTAATTTAAAAATTGCTAATAATAGCTTACATGAAAATAATTATTATCAAGATGTAGAAAAAGTCAAAGTTAACAATAGTTCTTTTTCAAAAGTAAAAACTGGATCCAATATGGCTGAAGCTTTATCTGATTTATCTAAAACAAGAAATAAATTTAAAAATACTAATTTGCC
Source organism: Epiperipatus broadwayi (assembly GCA_028023455.1). Taxonomy (NCBI): domain Eukaryota; kingdom Metazoa; phylum Onychophora; class Udeonychophora; order Euonychophora; family Peripatidae; genus Epiperipatus; species Epiperipatus broadwayi. The sequence goes on along the minus strand of JAQFVV010001068.1, from coordinate 111,686 downwards.
TGAGGCATCTGATTCTATTGAATTAAATAAGAATATTAAACAAACTTATGCTAGTATTTTAAAGCAAAAATCTGAACAAGATAACAATGTAATTACAGAAGAAAATTTAACAGAAATTTTTAATTTTGACGAACTACAAATGGAACAAGAAAATACAAATTTATTATCAACTAGTAATACAGATTATGTTTCTGTATGTGAAAAATTTATACAAACAGTTCCTTTAACAGTTCTTAAATCATTTCAAAAATTTAAAAGTATTAAAACGTCTACAATAGCTATAACAGATACTAATTCTTCAGTCATGAATTTTCCTACTGATGAATTTTATTCTTATCTATCAGAAAAAAAACTTTGGTCAATGATATACAAAGTGCTAGATCATCCTAATAGCAGATATAAAATAATAGAATATCATAATCACTTTCTTAATGGAAAATTTATTTGTTACATAGACATTGATAGACCTACAAATTTGAATGGACAAATTAAGAACTGTCATGTAGACTTTAAAGCTGATGATCTACAAGATTTACTAAAAAATGTTGGAACTGTGGCCAACTTTAAATATGTATGGGAAAAAAGAGCCACACAGCCAGTTCTAACCAATACTGCTCATTTCACTATGTCATTGAAGAAAAATATGCAACCAACAGATATACCAACATTACATGCAACAGATTCTTCACCTTTGATAGTTACTTTCAGAGGCATTTCACCTCAGTGTTTTTTTGTAAAGCCAGAGATCATCTTGTCAAAGAATGCCCTAACCGTTTTTGCAAAAAGTGTGGTATTAAAAAAACAAAAATGCATCAGTGCAGTAGAGATCCAATAGCTAATAATGAAATCAGACTCATGCAAAGTAACCCTGAAAAAACAAAAGTAGATGAAACTATTCCCAATATGCAAAGTAACCCTGAAAAAACAAAAGTAGATGAACCTATTCCCAATAATGAAGACAACAACACAGATATCCAAAATCTCAGCCTTGATGAACTTATTCCCAATAATGAAGACAAAACTGCAGATATGCAAAATCTCAGCCTTGATGAATTTATTTCCAATAATGAAGACAACAACACAAATAAGCAAAATCTCAGCTTTGATGATCCTAGTCAAAATAGCTCCATGAATACTATACCAAATAAATCTTATACCTCACAGGAGGAAACAGAAACAGAGTACATGAGTGATACCTTACCATTTCCTTGCTCTGATGAAGAGTTCCAAGTAATTAAAGTAAAGACTAAGAAACGAATGCACAAGAGGAAAAAATCCGTGTTGCATCAAGAGCCTATACAAACTAATGAATCTGATAAACATAGTGAAAGAAAATCAAAGAAAAATGATACAAAGTCTACCACACCAGCATTAAAAAAAACAAAACTCACAAATAAAACAGGTGAAACAGATTATCCGGTTAATGAATCAACACTTCATTGGACCAGACAAAAACAAAGTACAAATCAATTGACACAGGAGCAGCTTCTTCTGATGGCAGGAGTGGATGTACACAGAAGATCTACTAAATCTAAGGATATCGTAACAAATACCATGTCTCAAAATACAGAGACAGACTTTGAAGCACCATTAAAAATAGACTATTAAGATGAGTTGCATAAATAACACATATAGACTTTCAAATCAGGACAATTTTTTGGATTTAATTCCAAATGTGAAAATAATTATTATGTTTATGAACAAAAATATGCACAACAAACTCAATAGAACTTCACTTGCAAGGGTAAGTTCATTGTTTTCACAGTGGTGTATTATTATAATTTTTCTTTTCTATTTAACACATTCCTATTATACTTTTACTAATATTAGTTGTCCCATTCATTATACAATAAACTATAAAATATCATTCTCCCACTATTTTATATAATTGATAATATGGGTCTTTCTATTACAGCAGTCAATGTAAGGGGTATTAACTCTACCCAGCGAATATATGCAATTAGCAATTGGATAAGGCAATTCTCACCCCATATCCTTTTATTTACAGAGACAAAATGCTCAGTACATTCAGCATTTAATCCTGAACTCTACCTTAGTAAATTTGGATACAGTAAATTTTCAACATCTGATATTGCTGCTGCTGGGGTAGGGATTCTCATCCATCATTGTTCTCCTTTTCAAACTTTTAAAATTTTGTACTTAGATCAGCATATGAGTATAATTATTCTTTATCATTCTTCTTTTACAGTGAATTTAATAACATTCTATTTATATAATCAGCCAGTGTTAATTCACCAATTAATAAATAAAATAAATTTAATATTAGCTACAAATTCTTACCCAACTATAATCATGGGTGATTTTAATATGTCTTATAAGAATTTTACATTAAAATACCTTCATTTGATTAATAAAAATCTCATGAGTGCTGAAGGTTTTTTTCCAACTAACTCCATTTCATTCTACACTAAAAAACACTCCTCTCTAATAGACCTTGTATTCTATTCACCAGATCTACATTTCATAATAAATCCCTCTCTATGTCCTGTAACTTTCTCTGATCATTTAGCACTTAATGTGGAACTTGCAATACACATGCAACATCAACCAATTCTTCCTCTAAATAAAACTACTCGTCTTCTTTTAAAATCCACTATACCCGAAGCTGTTCTCTCTGAGATTTATATTTATTTTAAGAAGGTAGACATACTATCTTTAAACCCAATAGAGGCCTGGCTATCATTTATTAACATAATCTCTTCTACTATTCGACATTATACCTCCAAAAATAGTTCTCCCACTAATCTTGTTAATAAGTTAGATACAATACACTTAAAACTAAAAAATACTTCATGTGACCCTTCTTCAGTTACATCAATAATGTTTTTAAAACAAGAATACAAACAAACCCAACTCATACTCGTTGATTATCTCTCTATAAAAAAAGCAAAAATTTTTCTAGCTAATCCCCATAACTGGTCTAAAGGATATATTCGGTGGGCTTTAGGTTATACTCCTAAAAAATTAACTCCTTCATCTATTATTTTTGATTCAAAAATGATTGCTGGGGAAGACATGACTCCGCAAATATATTACCACTTTAAATCTAGATTCCAAAAATTTCCTTTTCCAAAATTTTCTTCATTTCACTTTGGTTTTACCACAGAAGAAGATAACATTACAAAGTATGAAATTGCTCTCAAATTGAACTCTTTTCCCAACAATACACACCCAGGTACACATGCAATTCCAAAATTTTTATTATCACATCTTAGCCACTTTACTATCCCAATAGTACACAATATGATAAATTATCTATCAAAACAAATATATAACATTGACCAACTTTATCCAGTATCACTGGTCCCTTTTCTAAAAAAAAAATACACTTCCTTCTCCTCTAGATAATCTACGCCCTATTTCAATGTCTCCTCTGATCATCAAACTAATAGAGTCTCTTTTAAAAGACAAAATTCAACCCCTAATACTTCCTGGGTTGTTTAAGTTTCAGTTTGCTAGAAAAGGATGTTCTACTTCTGAAGCACTTATGTTATGTAAAATATTAATAGAGGATGTAAGACAAGCTAGAAAATCAGCACCTATTGCAATTCAATTAGACATACAGGCTGCATTCGATTCGGTGCCTGTGGACAAGCTGCTACAGGTGCTTAGTCAACATAAAATTTCAATACCTATAATGTATGTTCTAGCAAACCTGCTCATCAATAGAAAAATACACATTACTCTTAATGGCAAAATGTCCCCTGACTTCACTCCACACAACTCAATACCACAAGGCTCTCCCCTTAGTTCACTGTTTTTTATCACATATATTAACCCCCTCCTACTAGAAATAGAATCTAAATTTCCAGGAATATATGTACCCCTCATAAACCAATCCATCAATCATATTTCATATATGGATGATATAGTCATTTTTTTGCCATCCAAAAAACATTTGCCTTTAATGTATACCATTTTAGAAAATTACTCTGCAGCTTATAGTTTAAAATTTAACAAAGAAAAAACATCTATTTGGAGTATACTTTCTGGTAATCAAATTCATTCAGTTTGCAGTTCCCCTCCCCACAAATTTCTTGGTCTCCCAATTCATCTGTCTATGAATGCAATGAGAAAGATAATACAAGAACAATTAATATCTGCAATTGAAAAGGTGACAACCTCACTTTCAAAAGCATATCTTTCATTGCATAGTAAAATATCACTCATTAACATATTAATTTTCCCAAAAATAAATTACTATGCACCTATCATTAAATTTACTAACTCATTTAAGAAAAAAATTAACTCTTTTTGCACCAAACTCATTTGGAATAAAAAGGCAGTGGTAATAAGCATCAAAAGTCTGCAAAAACATTCAAGACAAAATGGCCTGTCATTACACTGCATTTCAACATTCTATTACCAAAAAACTCACAATGCATTAATGAAACTTTATATGACATATGAAAATTTTCAAGTGTTTCTTCCAATATCACCTACAGACACTCCACCTCCTATTAAAAATAAATTCATTAACAATCTAATAAAAACAATATTCAAACATAAAGTACCTGCTACAAACCTTTTCTCAACTAAAATTAAGTATTGGGAAGCACATTACATAACAACTAATTCCAGTCCCTTTGAAAATCCCATTAGCTTAATTAATATCACAAATAAAGCTATAATCCAAAAATTTAAATTCTGGTACTTGGAGCCTAAGTACTTAGATTTTCTAATAAAAATCAACCTTAGAGCTTTACCTACCAATGCTTTTCTGGCTGGAAGATGGAGATCTCCAAACATAGATGCCATTTGTCAACTATGTAATAAAGAAGAAGAAACAACAGAACATTTTATTTCTCAGTGTACTTCTCTCAAAACATATCGAGAACTAATTGCTGATATAACCCATAATCCAAAATGCTCATTGACAATATTGATAGAAAATATTCAAAGAGGGTTGTTTCCAACAATAAGAATAACAATCTTTATACTATACACACTCTGGTTTATGAGATGCCACTTTATATTCAATCCCACATCTCATAAACTTAAATCACTTTTTCTCAATAAGTTAGGAAAAATTAAAACAAGAGATCAAGCACTAGCTCCAACAGATATAGTATCAGCCACTTGGAGTTTGATCAAATTACCAACACCACTGTGAAATATGAATAGCATATTTGCTGTATGTAAGTGAGTTTTGTTGTCATATATGTATTTAATATTGTTACTGTTATTGATTAATTTTTTTTTCAGTTTTTCAACATTATTAATGAAAAAATATTTCATGTATTAATAATAATAATTTTGTTAATAATTTTTCAATTCTAAATTATAGATCAGTTTTGTAACATGTTTTAAAATTGTATTTTCATACATGTTCTTATGATATCAAATAAAGTACTTTAAAACTAGTAGTAGTAGTAGTAGTAGTAGTAGTAGTAGTAGTAGTAGTAGTAGTAGTAGTAGTAGTAGTAGTAGTAGTAGTAGTAGTAGTAGTAGTAGTAGTAGTAGTAGTAGTAGTAGTAGTAGTAGTAGTAGTAGTAGTAGTAGTAGTAGTAGTAGTAGTAGTAGTAGTAGTAGTAGTAGTAGTAGTAGTAGTAGTAGTAGTAGTAGTAGTAGTAGTAGTAGTAGTAGTGGTAGTGGTAGTGGTAGTGGTAGTGGTGGTGGTGGTGGTGGTGGTGGTGGTAGTGGTGGTGGTGGTGGTAGGTGGTGGTGGTAGTGTGGTGGTGGTGGTGGTGGTGGTGGTGGTGGTGGTGGTGGTGAGGTGGTAGTAGTAGTAGTAGTAGTAGTAGTAGTAGTAGTAGTAGTAGTAGTAGTAGTAGTAGTAGTAGTAGTAGTAGTAGAAAAGTGCGCATGCGCCAGCTGGTTTGGTGATCGTATTTATCGATAGGATATATTATATATTTCTAGTAATAATAAAACTAAAAATTTTTTTATTTAAAATAAACCGTATTGACTCTAAGCAACCCAATATTCAGTATATATAGTTTTTTAAACTTAAGAAAACTCCTCCGATGAGGAATTTGTGTGCAAGTGGGTTTTTTTTACTCCAATATGGCGATCTCTCTGAATGCAGCAAATATTTCTTATGCTGATGCAATCAAAGCATCCACTAAAAAAGAAGATTTTCCTCAGAACGTGGAAAAAAATCAAACTCCAGTTTCAAGATTTCATCGTTTCGTCGTTCAACAATGAATGATCTAATGAAACTAGATGTGATTTCAGAATCTGATCCATTACCAGTTAACGTAATAGAAGAAGAGATCTGGACTAATGAAAGTCTATTAAAAATTTCTGAACGCTTTAATATGACCATCCCACGTGACCTGTTTATGTCATTTAAATGTTTCTTTACTGACCGGTCTGTTATCCTTGCAATTACAGATATAAATTGTTCGCTGTATAGATTTTCTAAGGATTTACTATATGAAGAATTAAGCACAAATAATTTATGGGATTCTATATTGCGCATTGCAGATCATCCAAATCCTCGCTATCTTGCTATTGAATTCTATAGCAAAGAACAAAAAAACAAATTTGATAAAACAATTAAAATGTTAGGGAAATATGCTTTAGTAAAAGTTAACCAATATAGAGAAAATTTTATTACCGGCACAATCAAAAATACGTACTTTAACTATACAATAAATGACCTCAATAAATAACTGATCTATGGAAACAGTTATCATTTTAAAGTTAAATTAAATCAAAACGTAAATCCAAATGATATTCCCATTCTTATAACCGATCACGAAGCGACACTACTCTTAATAATTCATGGACTTAAACCACAATGTTTTCACTGCAAACAATGAGGGCATATTATAAATGCATGCCCAAAACTTAAATGTAAACACTGTGATATGAGAGCAACCTCAAGTCATCAATGTGGAAATGCGGCAGTAAATAACACAGATTTCACTCCTCAACCGATAAGTGAATCAACTACAATTTGCTATCAAAATAATCCAATTAATGACGGTGTAACAGACAATCTATATATCACCAGAGAGCAATCAGTAAATGAGAAAGTGAATCAATTTTACCCGAAAATCAATCATGGAATGACGAGGATAAACCAGTGTTACAAGAAAATAGCCCATCTGAACAAGAAATATTAAAAAGTGATTGCCAAAATCACAAACAATCAAAAACACCCCTTAGCAAAACTTCGCAAGATATTATAGACTATCTAGTGCCTTGCTTGCCACCTACAGACCCGAAAATAAATGACACTGCCAACCAAAAACCAAGCAGACTACGAAGCAAACGTAGAAAAAATGCAGCAGTGTCTATTGATCTTAGTGAAGATGATATGCCCCAGACATTAGATCATAAAAAAAAATAAGAAAAGCAAATATGAGTTCAACGGATACCGAGTTTGAATACACTTCAGATGAAGACCTTAGCACCAATAAAAAAGCAAAAGTGCAAAAATTATCATAGGAGAGAGGAAGTAGAACCTCCAGACATAAAAATTCTTTGTCATAATTTGTGCAAGTTATCTAAACTATATAAAATTATAATCTAATTACTACATCAGGTGTGTTCTGTTTTTATTGAGTGAAACTATAATGAATATAAAAATAGTGTCATTAAACATCCATGGATTAAACTCACTGGAAAAAAAACTATCAATTAATAAAATGGCTTGAAATTATACAACCTCATTTACTAGGGTTACTTGAAACAAAAATTTATAATAAATATCAGATTAATCCATCTAACTATCTTAATAATCAAGGATACTCAGCATTCTCCCAAGCATCATTTTCATCCTCAGCAGGAACAGGAGTAGTAGTAATGAACACCTGCCCCTTCTATTCATTCAAAATAATATATATATAGATGCACACATATTAATTATAACACTATATGATAAAACAGTTACATTGAATGTAGCATTTGTTTATTTACCTCCAAATCACACAGTAATTAATAAAGTCATTCAAATTATAAATTCCAAAATAGCATCCTCATCACATCTATTAATTTTACTTGGTGATTTCAACATGTCATACAATGAGTTTGTCACAAAATGGTTACACTTACTAGCCTTACCACTCATGAGTGGAGAAGGCTATCTCCCACAGAATTCAGTAACATTTAATAATGGCAGGTTTTCATCATTAATTGACCTGGTCTTCTACTCACCAGTGTTACATCACATGATCAGCCTAACAATAAAAAACTCATCATTATCAGACCATTCTGCAATTATTGTTTCACTAAAGAATGATTTTATATGCATATCAATAACATCTATTGGAAATAACATTAGAGTGCTTCTTCCATGTCGAACCCCAGAATATTTATTCTCAGAAATATATATATATATATATATATATTCTGATATATATATATATCTCTTCAAACTTTGAGACATTGAAATGGATCCAGTGCAAACATGGATTGCCTTTGTTAACATTATTTCATATACAATTGATGTCATAACAAGGGCTACCCCAGCCCCTTCAAGGCTTCTAGCTCTTGTAGATGAAACACACAAAAGAATCACAAACAGTACTACAAATAAACAAGGCTGTTCAAATGTGATTGCCCTGAAAAAACTTTATAAATCAGTCTCTGAAGAACTTAAAGAATACTTGGCAATTAAAAAAAGAAAACTTTTTGACACAGACACACACATGGTCCAGACACTATATTCACTGGGCACTGGGACAAAAGCCATAAACTTGCATACCGACAGCAATTAAAATACAAGAAGATATAATTTCTGGTTACAACATGTTGCTACCTCTCTACACACATTTCAAATCCAAACTTCAAGAGAAGAAAAAATTCAGCCCTGCGCCATTTTTTCTCGGTGAGCCAGAAGAAGATATAGTATTTACTCCCAAAGACTTTATTCAAAAATTAGCATCAACCCCAAACTCCAGTCACTCAGGAATGCATGGTATACCTTGCTTTGTATTCAAGCATTTAGAAAATTTTACTGCTCAGTATCTGTGTAATCTAGCAAACTTTCTAACAAAAAAGATCCATCATATACATGGATTATACCCTATTTTACTAGTACCATTTATCAAAACACATGAAAAAATAACCACATTAAACAATCTAAGGCCCATATCAATGAGCCCTCTGGGTATCAAACTGCTGGAGTCAATCATTAAAGACAAAATAGAACCCTATATTATACCTATACTATCTAAAATGCAGTTTGCTAAGAAAGGCTCGTCTACAATGCAAGCAGCCTTTCTATTCAAAACAGTTATCGATTCTGTCAAAAATAATAAAAAATTAAGTCCAGTTGTAATCCAACTGGATATAAAATCAGCATTTGATATGATTCCAATTGAACTCCTTGTTGAAGCATTAGCAGACACAACAATACCAAGATCCTTAATATATTTAATCACCAATCTTCTATTAAGTTGAGAAATACATATTACACTTAATGGTAAGAATTCCTCCTCTTTTGTACCTTATTGTTCAATTCCACAAGGTTCACCACTAAGTGCTCTTTTTTTACTTTCTATATCAATCCCTTACTGAATATGATAGAAAAAGAATTATCAGGCATATACATACCTGGTCTAAAAGCAAACATCTCCTGTATTGCCTACATGGATGATGTCTCAATTTTTTTAACTTCTAAAAAACAAATCCCAACTCTATTGAAAATTCTTAATTCATACACTAATAAATACAAGCTGGAGTTTAACATGGATAAATCTTCTGTGTGGTCAATATATACAGGACAATTTCACACACAACATTTTAAAGTAAAACCCAGCTCTTTTGTGGGATTCCCCTTCTATTTGAGCAATCTAGAAATGTGTCGACAAATACAAGACAAAATTAAAAATAAAATAGAAAATATAATTGATTCACTTTCAAAATCTTACCTTTCACTGTATTCAAAAGTATCCCTGTTTAATCTATTAATTATGACTCGAATCACATACTATTCTCCAATAATACTATACACTAAATCTTTTACTAGTAAAATAAACTCGTTATGTAGAAAGTTGCTGTGGGGAAAAAAGATTGTTTCGGTTTCACTAAAATGTATTCAAGCTCCTCTAATACAAAATGGTTTAGGACTACATTCAATACATATTTTTAACATTCAAAAGACATTAAATCTCATTTCTGCATGTGCTTATTTATTTCCATACATGAAAGTGTTCTTCATGATTACCCCAACAGATAAACCACCACCAACCAATGGATATTGGAAAACATTGCTTACACTAATTCTTAACATTCCAAACATTATTTTTTCACCACCGCAAGGTAAATTTAAATATTGGGATGTATGCCAGATAATTTGCTCTCCTCTAAATGATAAAAGACCAATTTTAAACATTAATAATAGACAACTAACCTGAAAATTTAAATTCTGGTCATTAGAACCCAAATATTATGATTTTCTACTCAAATTAAATCTTCAAGCATTGCCAACATTACACTTTTATAGATATAAAAGGCATTACATAAATACAGAAGACATATGCTGGTTGTGTCATAGAGAAACTGAGACACAAGAACATTTTCTTTTCACCTGCCCTGTATTTGATAATATTTGTTCATCCATACCATCATTGTACAAACAAAGAAATTGTGACATTCAAACCCTTTTACAATCATTTATTAAGGGTAGCTACACATATTTGAGCAAGTACTTTTATATTGTTTTCACTATGGTGTACAAGATGCTCCTTCATGTACAACAATAATCCAAGAAGACATCCAAACATATTCTGGAACAAAATGGAACAGCTCCGCTTAAGGAATGAAAAAATTGTATCCCAAAAGATGTACACAGCCACTTGGTCAATATTACAACAGTGCTCAAAATTATAGAAAAAAAAAGACTAATAAAAAACAGAACTAAGAGCTTTACAAGTGCACAAAACTAATTGGATGTATATATTTTAAAGAAAATAATGTAAACTCAAATTTGTAAACCACATGCATATCCTTTGTCTTTGTCCCCCCCCAATTACAATTTTCAACTTATTTATACTAACTTCAATTCATCTGCATGTGGTAAAATAGTTATAAATGTAACCTTTTCTTGTTATATTCAATAAAGTCCTTTTGAAAGATAATAATAATAATAATAATAATAATAATAATAATAATAATAATAATAATAATAACTCCAATGAGTAAGAAAACATAATCATGGATACAATGCTATAAGAAAATGTCTATTTATCAGGCATCTTAAATTCATTATGGCTTTTATCTCAGCTCTTATTTGCTGTAAGGAAAATGCATAGTCATTTGTTACCTGTATATTTAATAAATTCAAATTGTGACAATATAACCCACACATAATATCCTTTCAAAATATATCTCTAACACCTAGGATTTCATTTAACAAGTACTCTCCTGACCACCATCTTATATCTGCCACATGCTGAATAACTCTACAGATATCACAAAGAAATACAAGCCACACTATAAAAATAATTTCCAAACTACTTTTCTAAATACAACAAAGATCTAAAATTCACTTCAAGATTGTTCAAAAGTGTTTCAGGCACAAATGATTTTGATAAAACATTCATTAGTATTATATACTTATTTATTTATTGTAATGTTATATAATTTAGAGATCAATATTTCTATATCTTTATATTTCAACAGATACCATTCATAATGACAATATATTAATAACTCAACCATGTAAAATGTATGCATATTCAAGCATTTATGAGAAAAAATATTTAAAAATACCCTTAGATATTTTATAAGGTATTCTCTTGCATTTACTTTTACTTTATAAAATACATATGATAATAGTCATATAAATGATTCATTCAACTTTTAAATATTCAAGCAATATGACAAATAATAATAATAAAATACTAATTAAAAATATTTAAAAATTATTAGTAAATAATGCAGTATAAATAAATAATATTACCCATGATTCCAACAATTATTGGAATAATGAATGGTGATCTGCTTCTCTACCATCTATCCAAACAAGCCATAAGTATTTATTACCTGTCAGAAAATTACTTTCTGAAAAACCTATTTTTTCTTTATTTCATATAAAAAACTAATCTATCTTAATATTAAATTAAGTACACATTCTAATAAACATGTTACTTAAACCTTATTTTAAAACATCAATAAACTAAAATAAAAAAAATTTAAGTTACTAAAATCATTTATTCTCCTTATACTTTCAGTACTTTTAAAAATTCTCCCATTACTTAATTACAAGTAGAAAGTTCTGAATGAATATTGCTCTCTTCTCATAGTGCCATTCAATAAACACATAAATAACAAAATTAAATCCTCTAATAAATCTAGAAAAAATATTGTTCATCTTTGATAAATAAATATTTCAGTCTCTTTTCTGAATATTTATCCATGCAAACAATATTTCAATGGAAAAATAATTAAAGATCCATTTTTATGTTAAATAATATATTCTTTACATGTATTTTTATAGAAATTCAAAACTTTTATCCAGCAAAACATATTGTGATATCAATATTTCATCAGTACATGTGCAGAATATTGTATAACAGAAGATTTGTTCATTTATTAATTTTTCTTTCAATAGACATCCATATTTTGTATTCACTAAGAGTAGATATTTTTTAAAAAAAATATTCAAGCCATTTATTTTTTAAAAATGCATATCTTTCAATTAGTTTTCTTTAAGTAAAATGACAGTTTTTCCATCCAAGCATTAATTATCTAAAAAATGCAAATCTTCAAAAAAAAAACACATTATAATTTTCTCTATTTTAAATAAAGAAAGTCATTTTAAAAACATAGTTCTTTCATTGGTTTTATAATAAATAAATCTTTTCAAAAAGCATATATATTCAAAAGTCATTTTCTTTCAATTTTTTAAAAAACATATCACCCACAGACAAAATTCATTTAAATTAAGCTTTTAAGATAAACTAAAAATTAGGCATTCCATTTGCATCTATATAGCAAAAATAATTATATTTGCACATCATAAAAAAGTATTCCTTCATCTATATTTTAATTTAGATGCAAAGTATTAACTTTTGTTTACCTTCTCTTGAAATTTATAACATTATGAGAATAAATTTTAACAAATATTTTCTTCATATTAGTTAGCTTAAGTTTTATTAAAAAATATATTTATTATAATGAAATAAAGTTATTAAAAATAAATGTTCATTCACCCTGAATATATTAGATATATTAAATTCAAAGTTCTTATGTATCTCCATATCTCCTCCAGTCTTATGGTTAAATTCTTGGTTTTTGGTACACATTGTAACCACTCTTAAGTGACCATTGTCATTTTCTATAAAAATTATTGTAGTTCTTAATTAAGCTTCAAGTAAAACTTTCTGATAGAAAATGACTGGTTTCTATTCAATCATTATTTAAAATAGTTACTAAATTATACTGTTAAAACTTTTAAAATTGAAAATAATAATGATTATAAAAATTACTGCTTTAAAACCACCAGACAAAATAAAAAAATTGATAATAAATTTCACAATCATTGACACTACACTTCACTGTCTAGACTTGATTGAACACTTCCTTTTATATTGATTTGATCTAGTGATTTCATTGGTTAATCCTGTTTTTTAAATACTTGCTGATTTACATAAAAATTAAATGTTATCTTTAAAAATAAGTTTTAAAACTACAAGTCATCATCTTTAAAATATTATACCAAATTACTTAGCACTTTCAATATTAAATATTTTTATTAAAATATCAAATATCTTTATTAAAACAATTGAAATATTTTAATGACTCTAAAATATTAATTTTAAAGCAAAATATATTTAAACAACATAATAATTTTAATTATTACTTTAAAAAAAAATTATCTTTAGACTTAATTTTGCAACATTTACAATGTATCTAATTCTATTAACAAGATTAGAATTTAATGTTTTCTTTTCCTAACATGTGAAAGCTCACATACAATATGTACACACTTTGTCATGTGACACTTTCAGAACATTCCAGACTAATATTAAATTATTTATTATCTAAATAATTTAAACAAATAATTATTTTAACATATATATATATATATTACTGATATTTAACTATTGCATTATTATTATATCAATTAAATATAATAAATATTATTTAATATTATCTTTTAAATGATATACTATATTATTTTTATTACAACTTACATTAAAATAACTTTAAAACACATAAAACATCTTTACATGCTTCTATTTATTAAGTTTGAACTTATACTACTTATAGAATTACAATAACATATTATAAACTAAGAAATTTAAATTTTTTAAGAGTAGCTATATCTCAAACCTTATTTAAAATCTCTGTACCAAGTATAAGGGCACAATATACATACACACATATATATCTTAAACCATATTGTGCATAGCTAATTGGTTAAATGTAAATCACATGACCCAAGCCAATGTTTTTATTATATGAGTGTTGTCTTGATAGTATATTGATGCTATTATATTGGTAATTTTAAGCGTTGGATGTTTTCATGTGATTTTTATCCTAATAAATGAAAATTTAATAAGCAGTTATTCAAGGTACTAATTATTAGACAAAATACTTCTACAAAAGTGTATATAAAGAATTAATGGATTTTAGTGTACTTTTTTGAAAATATAACATATTAATTCTTTCACAGTATACATGTATTTTGATTATCACATTTATGAACATATTTTCTAGTTATAATTATTGTTTTTTTATATATATAACTAATTATAGTGTTTCATGACCAACTTTTCAAATGCTGTTAATATCAATATACTAGCCTATTTATCAATTGCTCAGCAAATATAAACAGACAACTTACATATATTACTATGGATTTTTGACAAATGATAATAACAGTATTTGGAAAGTGTCTTATTCCAGTGTGCATATATAATATATATATATATATATATATTGTAACAGAATCGTCTATCTCGCTAACACACTGCAGAATTCAAACCCCAGACACGAAACTGAACATTCTAGAAGGGGTTGCCTTCTAGATATACTAACTTCGAATCTAAAATCCAAATTTCACAGTGCCATCTACGTGATAATGCATCTGATGCCACTACTAGTATAACCTTTGACCAGTGCCTGGTGGTCAGGGAGAAACAAAAGACTCTATACTAAAAGAAGCTTGGATGGCTAGTTAATGTCTATGGATTTACAAAAGAAATGCAGAAAATATATATATATATATATATAGACCAAGACAGTGATAGGAATCAATAAAATAAGATATCAAATTTAGTTTTAAATAATTTCACAAAATTTATTTATATAAATTATATATATCACACCACTGTCTGCTTATATAAGACAGGGACACGTATTAAATAATTGTGGGCATTATATTTCAATAAGTGACAAAAAGGTTTTAAAGCAAAGTGATACATTCTATTCCTCAGGCTAATAGCATTACAATAATGTGCTTGATGAAATAGGAACATGTGCGAGGTGCTTTGAGCAATTATACAAGTTTAAGAAAATATTTGAAAATTAAGTGTTCTAAAATATTTATTGATTTCAAGAATAGCACGGACAAAAGCTTAATAAGCAACAAAGTGGGAATGTGATCAAAGCATTTGTTCAATAATAATAATAATAAAGTTACATTGGGAGATCAGTATTGCTGATAATAAATTTATTAAAGTTGGAGGGTGTGACACGTTTAAGTCACAGATGCTTTGTAAAATAAATATAAAATAAAACAATATTGAAGATCCGGAATAATTACGGAGGGCATCTCGCCGCTAACCCGTAGGAAAGTATTTTATGAACAGCCAAAACTTAGCGACTGTGTGACAATTGCGTTTAATTCCCAGGTGTGTCATTTGGAACACACTCTGCCTGGAAACTTGCACTATACGAAAAGAACGGGCTTTGCCATGTAAAGAATCCTTGGAAAAATAAAACAAAGCAGTCTCAACAACCAATTCATTTACCAGCAATACGAGACTAGTGTATATAAAAACATACTGAATGGATTCTCGACGCCAATGATAAACTTTATAATTAAAGTAGAACATGGTAATTAAAATAGGAAAATGCATGCTTGTGGGTTTGAAAAGTAAGTATAGATTTATATACGCAATCATGCATTAGGGGACACATTTAATCATTGACCTCGCACATACTCTCATATTAGATTAAAATCAATATCATGTAGATTTTAAACTATGTGATTATATTATATATTAAAGAATAGAATCACCCTCGAACGAGTGATTTGCAAGATAATAAAATTGGAAAATTATAAATTTAAAATATGCCTTAATAGCGGCGTCTTACTTTCAATAAAGGGAATAGTTCACTCAGTCAAAGATGATTCTGACACATTATCATAATAAAATAAAAGAAAGCTTTATAAATAGAAAATATTAACCCAAGGATAGAGCAAAACTGTTGATTATATTATATTAACACGTTAAAGAAATACATAATGAAGTTATGTGAAATATAAGGAAAACAATTTTAAATAGCTATAGCATGTTAGTTATCACAAGAGCTCTTGGGTTAATTTAGGGTTACCTCTGGAGAAGCATTTAGGTAGATTGATGGTCGGCAGGTTTTTATATAATTTAACAGCAAAATCTGGAAATGTTCATATTTTTGGCAGCAGCAGCAGCAGTTCCGGGGTTCCCTGTGTGATAACTTCCGATGGTCTACGGCAGTCGATGACCATTCCGGAGAGAAATAGCCTTCTTGCGCTCTACTCTGTCATGTCAAGATTTACAAATTACTAGAATAGAACTCAGAATGATTTCTCTTAGAAACATTAGAAGAAAAACTGGAGAACAAAAGAAAAACATTTTTTTTATAGTAGAAGTTAACAATAGAACTGCCCTGGAGCATTACAAAAATATATCGGACTTATCAGCTGTAATTAAATCTATCCCAATGTCTAAAGGAATTCAACATTAATTAATTTCTTTTGTTAATTTCCCTGTTGACATTCGGATTACAAACTAGATTTAATTAAAAATTACTTTTACTAATTAAAGAAAACCTTAAGTGGACATCTGCTGTTTTTAGATAAACCTATATAACATTAACTAATTACAACATGAAATAATTAAACTATTGTCCCTCATTTATTTTAACAGAAATATTTGGAATAACATTTATTAAATTAAAGAAAATGATTTTACTTTTTAAATTGCAATATTTGAATCTATTTACTAAACGAATATTTACTAAATGAATTTTATTTTAAATCAAAATATATTACAATGGTAATATATTTGTAAATAAATTCAAACAAAATAACTTTAACAATTTATAATTTTGATATGTTTTAAAATGTGTATCATAGTGTGTGTGCGCAATTACGACTTATATAACTTACTTTTTAATAAATCAAAATTATATGAACATATACATAATCTATAATCTTTTATTTATTTGGGAATGACTTATATATATAATACGAGCATTGTACTCGTGGTTTAAAATTAGGCGGGATTTTCGGTATATAAGCATATTGCAGACACACTACGATAGATTGGGGTTCAAACTAAGGTATGAGGGTAGGAAATAGGTGAGAAAAGGTGAAACGAAAATCTGCAAAGCAGACCTTACTGTTTCAATATATAGTAAGGAAACCAAGTCATACATCACATGACTTAATTAGCTTTAGCTTGTATTTACAAATGTAATATAATGAGCACGCTAATAGCTCTAAACAAGATTTTTAATATTACATATTACATTATATATATATATATATATATATATATATATATATATATATAATGTAATAAAATATTTGTTAATTAATAAATATTGTAATATTAATAATAAATAATAAATATAATGCCTGATTAACTATTGTACACAATCTTTCAATCTGCCAAGTACTTTTTGTTAATTACTTAATCTTTAAGTGCAGTTTAAATTTAAAAAACATAATGGAAGCAAACAGCATCAACTCAAATCCCAGAATTTTCTTATTTTAACATTATCTATTTGTCTATAAATTACATTCATTTTATTTCTATTTATGAAAACTGCCTACTTAATTTTTCTTCTATTATGGTTTCTCTCTCCATGAAGAATTTTAACATTTTCAAAATCAAGCCTAAATTTATATTTATATGTCCTTTCATGATTTAATAAAACTGAAGCAGTCATTAAATCATTATTATTTTTACACCCTTGTATAACAATTGATGCTCTTTTAATATTTTCACTATACTGCATTTTAATTGACCTATATATAACATATATCTACAAAAAATTTGATAAACAACATCACTGTTTTGTTTCAGGTATAACACTTTTAAAATTATTCACTAAGTTATCAACATTATTTGTAACACAAAATGAAGTAGTAAACACATTCTTATATATATATCCTTAAAAAATTTCACTAGAGCATTTGAAATATATGAAATAGATATCCATTTTTTATTATCAATCTTCAACTTCTTCAAATCATTATACTTTTTTTAAATTGACATAAAATATTATTAATTAGTTCAACCTTATAACCAACTTCAAGCAATACTTTGCAAATATTTCACTATTTTTAAATTTATCACTTTAGTAATGTCATAATTTTTCATTACAAAACAAAAAAGATCTAAAACTTGCCATCTTATGCATAATTGGTACTTTTGATTTACAATTTGTATATCCCTTTTTTTTGCAATGGTTTGATTACTAATTTATAACTTAACCTACTACCTTTTGTAATAAATAAATCCAAATATTTAATATTTTTGTGGTTTTTTTTTTTCAATAATCCATTTCAAGCCATTTAAATTATTTAACTCTACAAACTTATTTCATTAAACAGTAAAGCAGTTTAAACCACTAAATATCACATGATCACCATTTCTTAAGCTCATAATTGTTATTAAAACAGGCAAAACTTTGCGTAAAATCCCTATCTAGTGCTTACTCATACAATATCCCCAGACTAGTCTTTGGCTTATGGCCTTCGTCAGTGAGGAGCTTTGGATTTGAGAGCACTGCACCTAGGTCTTAGGATTTAATGCAACCCTCCAGCAGCCACGTTTTATCTCTACTTAATTACAAAACTATGAGAACAAAATTAAAAACACAATAATATTTTCAATCTAAGCTCAATAGCTTATATAGTCATATGGGTCTGAACCCAGTTCAGTACCCATATACTTTGGTGTTTTTGGCTCTTTAGCAACCATATCCACCACTATCATATTAGGCAGGATTGGTGTTAAACCACTAAACTACACATGATCACTATTTCTTATGCTAGCACATTATTATTAAAACAGGCAAAACTCTCCATACAGTAGTGCCACTCAGTGCCACCAGAGTAATCAATGGATTCCAGAAGGTTTGTGCATTAAATCCCTATCTAGTGCTTACTCATTCAATATCCCCAGATTAGTTTATAACTTGTGGCTCCTCACTGACCAAATCCACAAGCTAGAAACTAGTCTGGGGATATTAGATGAGTAGGCACTGGATAGGGATTTAATGCACAAACCTTATGACATCCATTGATTACTCTTGCTTGCACTATCTGTATGGAGAGTTTTGCCTGTTTTAGTAACATTATAAAATTTGTTATTGATGCAGTAAAATTTTTTGATAACATCATTGCTGTTTTTGAAGGTGGATATTATAAAATGTCTAAAGATTAATCTATAAGACTCTTTATTGTTGCAGAAGTTTGCAATTTTGTTTTATCTATATACGAAAGTAAAATTTTAAATAATATTAATTTTAATAGTATGAATGATGTTTTTGTTTACGAACATATCAATACTATAAATTTAGTTGTAGAGAAGTTCAATAATTTAAATGGCTTGAAAAGAAGTATTGAAAAAAAAAAACAGGACAAAAATATTAATTATTTGAATTTATTTATTGCAAGAGATAATAGCATGTTAAGTTATAAATTAGTAATCAAATCAATGCAAAAAAATGTATATATCAATTGTAAATCACAAGTAACAAGTACCTATTATTCATAAGATGGTAAGTTTTAGACAATTTTTGTTTCATAATAAAAAATTATATTATTACCAAAGTATTATATTAAAAAAATATTGAAATATTTGCAAAGGAATTGCTTGAAGTTGGTTACAAGATGGAACAGATTAATAATACTTTACATCAATTTAAAAAAAAAAGTATAATGATTTAAAGGAGTTGAAGATTGATAATAATAAATGGATATCTATTCCACAAATTTCAAATTCTCAAGTGAAATTTTTTAAAGATACATATAAGGATGGCTTTAATGTTTTATTTTGTGTTACAAATCATGTTAATAAGTTAGCATGTAATTTTAAAAGTATTATCCCTGTCAAGCAAAAGGTAATATTGTTTATCAAATTTTTTGAGGATGTATGTTATCATATATGCGCGAATCGAGATGCAGTACAGAGAAAAGATTAAAAAAGCACCAATTGTTTGTTATACAAGTGTGCAAAAGGTATAAATAATAATGATTTAATGACTGCTTCAGTTTTCTTGAATAATGAAAGGACATATAAATATAAATTTAAGTTTGATTTTGAAAATGTTAAAATCCTTCATGAAGAAAAAAAAACATAATAAAAGAAAAATTAAGAAGGTACTTTTCATAAATAGAAATAAACAGGCAAACCTCCATACAGTAGTGCCACCCTATGCCAACTAGAGTAATCAGTGGATGCCATAAGGCTTGGGCATAAAATCTCCATCTAGTGCCTACTTATCCAATATCCCAGATGAGTTTCTGGCTTGTGGCTTTTGTCAGTGAAGAACCTTGGATCTGAAAGCACTGCACCTAGATCTTAGGATCTAATGCAACCCCCCCAGAAGCCACTTTTTATCTCTACTTATTTACAAAACTATGAGAATGAAATTGAAAACACAATAATATTTTCAATCTAAGTGCAATAGCTTATATAGTCATATGTGTCGGAACTCAGTTCAGCACCCATACATTTTGGTGTCTTTGGATCTTTAACAACCATAACCACCACTATCCTATTAGGTAAGATTGGTGTTAAACCACTAAACATCATATGATCATCATCTCTTATGCTTGCCATAACTGTTATTAAACTGGCAAAACTCTTCATACAGCAGCGTCACCCTGTGTCAACCAGAGTAATCAATGGATGTCAGAAGGTTTGTGCATAAAATCCCCATCTAATGCCTACTCATCCAATATGCACAGGCTAGTTTCTGGCTTGTGGCCTTTATCAGTGAGGAGGCTTGGATCTGAGAGCACTGCACCTAGATCTTAGGATCTAATGCAACTCACCAGCAGCCACCTTTTATCTCTACTTATCTACAAAACTATGAGAATGAAATTGAAAACACAATATTTTCAATCTAAGATCAATAGCTTATATAGTCATATGGGTCTAAACTCAGTGCTCTCAGATCCAAGGCTCCTCACTGATGAAGGCCACAAGCCAGAAACTAGTCTGAGGATATTGGATGAGTAGGCACTAGATGAGGATTTTATGCATAAGCCTTCTGGTATCCACTGATTACTCTGGTTGGCACAGGGTGGCACTACTGTATGAAGAGTTTTTCCTGTTTAATAACAGTTATGTACTAGCAATAAGAGATGATGATCATGGGATGTTTAGTGGTTTAAATAGAAATAAAATGAATATAATTAATAGACAAGCTGCTAACATTAAAATTTATGATTTCTGGGATTTTAGTTGATGATGTTTGCTTCTGTTATGTTTTTTGAATTTAAATGGCAGTTGAAGAGGGTTAAATAATTAACCAAAAGTATTTATGCAGATTGAAAGACTGTGTATTAGCAACATTTATCTTCAGTAATCTGATACTATGTTTGGTTTATAATACATAACCATATGATCTGATATGTTAGAGTAAGACTAAGAGAAAAATTGAAATCTACAATTTCAGCTTTGGTTTAAAAATTATGAATATCACCTTGATTTATCTAGTTCAGTGTACTGGTAGACCAGCAGACTTGTAAGCTTAAGGTTAATAAATCACAGCTCAGTTCTGCTACTTCCAGAGTTTGAATATCATATGACCCTAGAGAAAAAGTCATTTGATTACTTTAATATGAATATTTTTATAATTTTGGGAGTTCATAAAAATATCACAGAAATTCATCCAAAATAATTCCCAGATTACTAAATTACATGACATCTTACAAGGTTAGTAGAGAACTTGTACAATCATATTAAATATTCAAACAAAACCACTTCATGTACTATACATAATATGATTGATATTCAATTATAAATATTTAATACTAGCATCTTAACAGCTAATCATTTTAATGTAGAAACTTAAAATTAGATAAAGTTTATTAGGATAAATAAATAAACAAATGAATTATTATTTAAAATAAAGTCATTCTTCATACTGATATTTAATCCATACATTTTAGTATTAAAAATAATGGTCAAGCATTGTTAGCCGAGGGGTCATCGCAGCCACCATGCAAGCAAGTAGTTGGTTGCAGACGATTGTGGGTTTACCTCCTGGCTGGAAAAAAATGTCTTCAAGTTTATTTTATATATACAAGTATATATTTGTTTTTTAAAACTTCTGTTTTATTACACACTTCTAATCTATGAATAAAGGCATTTGAAAAAGGCAAATAACTCCAAGGTACAATTACAATCTTCAGAAGTTTTTAATCATGGGCCTAAAATGTGTGGTGAAATGCAAGTTTTTATTATGTCTAAAATAACATATATGGAAGGGTGGGGAATAGAATTAAATTTATGATAAGAATAAATGTAGTATTTTTAATTAAGTTTAAAATGAACTTAAAATGATAAAATAATATTTAGCCTAATATATGATTAAAAATAATTGACAATATTCATTTAAAGAGGATGTCAAATAAATTAATATAAAGAATTTGGTATTTGTAGATTAAGTTGAAGTAATATATATTTGATGCATGGTAATAATAGAAGTCAAATATTGTATTTATTCAGATTTATCATGGTAACAAAAATAACATTAGCTTATAAATTTATAGGTATAGGAGGTATTTGTTATATGCTTAATACCTTGATTGCCTAGAATAACTTGATTTTAATAAATAGAAGAAATATAAAGATAATAAGAGCTGCTGTATTTAAATTTATAAAAGTTTGCATATGAATAGACATTTTTGTTTTTCTGTAGTTAATAGCACTTACGTGTTTGTTTATAAATCTGAATAAGATAATCATAAAAATATCATGCAGCACATAATACATCAAATGTTATAATATCCATGTGTATCCTTTTAATACTAAGCCAACATGTTGCATTGACATCATAAATACCTATCCAAATCTATGATTGGGATTTAAATTTCAGTCAAATAAGATTTTTTTTTTTCAATTTCTGTTCAGGCTTAGGATTTTTGTTTAAAAGAATGTTCAGAATTATTCAGCTAAAAAATCCAATATTGGTCAATAAAGGAATATCTAGCTATTTTTAACTACAGGATAAAGAATGGAACATTTTTCAAATCTTCCTTATCTATTAAAGCATTTGGAAAATGTGGTGAGGAATTCCTCTTTCTTGACTGTCACTGTATGAGTGAGGTCACTTAGAGAAACCTTTTACTGATAATGTGGTATTCACATAATCTTTTTAATAGCGGTCATTTCAGTGTTTCTAATAATAAAAAGTTTGTAAAAAGTGATTGATACGTTAGCCATTCATAATCATAACTTGGGATTTAAGTCTAGAGTGAATCCAAATAAATTTTAAGGCAGTTGATAAATAACCGAATTAGTTTAGAATATTTTTTAAATAATTGGACCATAGCCACCTCAGTTAACAATCTAATAATGATAATCAATAAATAGTTATTTTATTTTTAATTGGTGAGTCTCAAACAAAAAGGAAAAGCATGCAAAACTACACTGACTGATGACTGACTAGTTTATATAATAGTTTTTTACTACAGTGTTTTTCTACATATTCTGAGAGAAGATGGAGATTTGTTTACAGTAAATTATTTAACACGACTGCTCTATCTGCTTTATATTAAGGCCATGCATATGGATAGTGATATAATAGTAATAATTCAACTGCCATAAACATACCCTGTGTATGTGTAATGATTGTATGGTTATGCTTTTTGTAATTTTATTTATTAGAGTTTTAAATATATCTCTCCAACAACTCTTGTCAAGCGTTGTTAGCCGAGAGGTCATCGCAGCCGCCTTGCAAGCAAGTAATTGGTTGCAGACAGTTGTGGGTTTGCGTCCTGGCCGATGCTATGACATATGAAAATATATATATATATCTCCAACAACTTTTCCTAGAAGATAAGTGAAAAAGAAAGGTTTACTATATTAGTTAATTATCTAATATTGGTCAGTGAATGGGAATCTAGTTATTTTTATTTAGTCTTATCTAGAAGGTAAAGCAAAGATTGAAAACTACTCAAATAATATTCTCTTTCACTACTCCTCTATTGGAGGATTTTGGAGTAGCCTTTGGTCTGCAGGCAGCTACTTAAGGGCTATTTTTACTTATCATTTTAATGATTCACTTTCTATCACATCTTTCAGTTTTGTCTTTTGATTATTTTTTGTTTTCTTTTATTCTGAAAATGACTAATTGTCAAATTAGCTAAGATGAAGTTACCACCTGAACTGAAACAGCAATAGGTTTTTTTTTTGTAAATCTTTTAAAATGTATAGTTTTTATTATTTTTTTAAATAACTTTTTTCCCTTTATTCTCCAAATAAATGTTAATTTTAATTTCCTCAGGGTTTATTTGAATTTTGGAAATGGTTGAAAAATCTCTTTAAAATTTTATGAAAAAAAATAGGCTGAAGGTGATCGTAGATGTGTTTTCTTTTCATAATCCAATAAAAGTATAAATTTTAAAATGAAAATAGATACAAAAAATGAATCCTTACTAGTAAACAAAAGGTAATACATATTTAAAAGTTATAAAATTTGCCTTAAAACCATCTCTTTATAAATTTCAGGTAAGTTTCTTAGCTTTAACAGATATTGCTGTTTATTGACTGGAAAAAAAAAACAAAAAAATAAGGAGTTACTACTTTTGTTTGAGTAAATTCAAAAATTTATAAACTCTTGATTCAAGAACTTTGTGATATACATATACTTATATATGGATTTTTTAAATAAAAAATATTAAAATCCAAATTATGTATGTATTTTATACGCGTGTTGCGTACACACACATATATGTATATATATTAAACATTTTTACAAGTAAAAGATATAAACCATATTTTGAAGTCTTCATGTATATATTTGCTACCAATCAATATCAGTGGTATAGCAATAATAAAGATCATTTAGAGATATTGTAGAGATGCCCATAAATTAGATAAAAAGACAGATCATCTTCCCAACAGCTTTACAACGGATGATTGATTGAAACCTCAACATGCAGCTAATATTGGCATCAAGTAAATGAATATATAGAGATAAGCCTAAAATACACCCACATATATATATATATATATTGTTAATTATCTAATAAAAAACTGACTTAAAGCATCAGCCTGATGATCTCCAAGACGTGTATTCTTGTTAAGCTCTTCAAACTTTAATAGTAATATTTTTCTTAGAGTAGCAGATCAGCATTTTTTAAATCAATATTTTTCTTTCTTACTTTTCACAGACCCTTTTTAATGCAACCTTTATAATTTTTCTATTTCTAATTTACATATTCCGATCCTTGATTGGCATTTGTATATTCATGTACTTCCTACAAATTATAAATCAGCATAAATTAAAAATACAGTTTTCAATAAAAAAAATTATATAAATGAAGATCCTCCCAGGCTCTCTCAGGTATTGCATCCTCTTACTACTGTTATTATCTTGTTTTCTGTATCACATAAGTTCTGGTCTGATCCATTTTGTTTACTTCATAATGTTTATTAAGTAATAATTTTTTTTACTTATTCATTTCAATATCTGGCATTTAAAATTTTTTAATTTATTTTTCCATTCTCTTTTAAAGTCACAACTCCTCTGGAATATCCCCCCCCCTCTAAATATCTATGTAAACACTGTCCTGATCTAAAAGATTTTTTCTTATTGCAATTTTAATGACTTTTCTATTTTCATTATCATTAAAAAAAATTTCCAGTACAAAAACAATATCTTCCAATAATCACAAATTCAGGACTTGACTTCTGTACCATCTTAAAAAATATTAATTTTATTAATTATAAAATTGTTAATTACAGAATTAAATACTATTAGAAATATATTTTAAATAATATATTCTTTTGATTTTTAAAAGATATAAAACATTTTTAATATATAAACTTTTATTGCTATGACATATTAAAACACATCTTCTTTGAATAATCATATTATTAAGAAAATATCATTGTTAAGGGGATTATTGGTTTGTTTCTACTCACAAATATATTTATAAACTGTTTATTAAAGCAGAAATCAACTTCTGTTAATGCACTATTTCTAAATATTATAAATCTCCATGCATTCACCTGCCAGTAAGAGTTTAAAAAACTTAAATGAATCACTTACTGGTGGGTGAGTGCATGGAGATTTATAATATTTAAGAAATAGCACATTATCGAAGGTTGACTTCCACTTTAATAATTTTAAAATTTTCAGCACTTTATAATAATAGATTTACATTTATAAACAGTTTTCTACTTACATAAAATGACACATGCAAATTCATATATATATATATATATATATATATATATATGTATATATATATATATATATATATATATATATATATATATTGTAGTAAATTATGGTATGGATT